>JAJMRT010000055.1:24361-45202 GCA_030558065.1 Geotrichum phurueaensis
AAAAAAAAAAAAAAAAAACTCCCAAAAACCTTAAACCAAAGTTAAATTTGATATGGGGGATTAAACAAACTGAGCAAAAGGAAGAAAAAAAAAGAAATTATAAGAATTAAAGTTGATCCTCCTCTAAAATGCTCTTCTTGCGCTGACTTTCTAACCAACATTCAAAAACCTTTCTTCCTCGACATGAGATAACGACAATTTCATGGTACCATTTTACCTTCCAAGACTTTTGAGTCTTCCCGACCTTTAATCATAAATACTCGGCAATTTCCCCTTGGTTTACAAAAATTTCAATCTTTTTTTTTTCTTCTTTTCTCTCTTTCATTCTGTAATTTTATCATTCAATTCTCTTCAATCACTAGTTTATCGTCATTGTTTATTATAGCATCTAGATCAGAAATTATAACTTCATTTCATTGTCTAATTCTGCCATAACTCTTTTTTTTTGTTTTTATTTGTTTCTAGACGCTGTCTAAAATCTCCATGATAAAATCTTTTTTACCATATCCTTCATCTATTTCTGGAATTACTTAAATTTACCGCAACAAACACTTAATCTACTTTATTTCCCTTCATTATGTCGGACGTTAAACAAATTTCTTCAATTTCTAAAGCCGAGACATATGCATCATCTACTTTTACTTCCTCGCCAAACCCAGTTCATTTAGAGGCAGATCCGACCAAAATACCTTGGACTCTTTCCATTTCTCAAGCACGCCAAGCATTCCAGACAGATACCAACAATGGTCTCAATGACGCTGAGGTCAAAAAACGCTTGGATGAGTATGGTCTCAATCAACTAGATCAGGGTGAGGGAATTTCCATTATCAAAGTTATTATCTCTCAAGTCTGCAATGCCATGATTCTCGTCCTTTTTATTTCTATGGCCATTTCCTTTGGTATCAAAGATTTTATTGCAGGTGGTGTCATTGCCGGTGTCATTGCCATTAATGTTTTTGTCGGTGTTATCCAAGAATACAATGCTGAAAAGACTATGGACTCTCTCAGGTCCCTCTCTTCTCCAACTGCCAGAGCAATTCGCAATGGTTCTGACGTTACTATTCCTTCACAAGATGTCGTTCCTGGTGATATTGTTGTCGTCAAAGTTGGTGACACAATTCCCGCCGATTTCCGCATTATTGATTCCATGAACTTTGAGACTGATGAGGCCCTTCTTACTGGTGAATCTCTCCCCGTTGTCAAGGACGAGTCTCAAGCTTTTGAGGTTCAGACACCTGTTGGTGACAGAATCAACATGGCCTTTTCTTCTTCTATTGTCACTAAGGGTCGTGCTACTGGTATTGTAACTTCTACTGGTATGGAAACTGAAATTGGTGTTATTGCTATGTCCCTTCGTGGCCAAAACAAGGGTTTCCGTCCTGTTAAGCGCGACGAGTTTGGCAAAGCCCGCAAGAGAGACTATATGGGAGCTTTCTTAGGCACCTGTAAGGATGGTATTGGCGCTTTTTTGGGTACTACCGTTGGTACTCCATTGCAAAGAAAGCTTTCTCAACTAGCTATCTTCTTGTTTGGTGTTGCTGTGGTTTTCGCTATTGTGGTTATGGCTAGCCAAAAGTTTGATGTCAATAAGGAGGTCGCTATTTACGCTATTGCTGTTGCTCTGTCAATGATTCCCGGCTCTCTTGTTGTTGTCTTAACTATTACTATGGCGGTTGGTACTAAGGTTATGGTTCATCGTAACGTCATTGTCCGCAAGCTTGATTCCCTTGAAGCCCTTGGTTCTGTTAACGACATTTGCTCAGACAAAACTGGTACTTTGACGCAGGGAAAGATGGTTGGCAGAAAGGTTTGGGTACCTACCTTTGGTACTGTTCAACTCTCCAACTCTAATGAGCCTTTCAACCCCACCGTTGGTTCGCTTTCCCACTCTCCCAATTCTCCTGCTGTTGACTCTAAGGAAGATGATATTCACCAAAAGCTCCCCGGTACTCTTCCCGATGTGTTTAAGCAATGGCTTGATGTTGCCTCGCTTGCAAATATTGCTCATGTCAGAAAAGATATTGACGAAGAGTCTGGCCTTGAGGTTTGGAAGGCTAACGGTGACCCTACTGAGATTGCTATTCAGGTTTTCGTCACTCGTTTTGACTGGCAGAGACCCCGATGGGTTGACGGCGATACGCCTCGCTACACTCATCTAGCCGAATACCCCTTTGACTCTTCTATCAAGCGTATGACTGCTATTTACCGCGACAATGAGACTGAGGGAATTAACGTTTTTACCAAGGGTGCTGTCGAGCGTGTTTTAGGTTGCTGCACTTCGTGGTACGGCGCCGAAGGCTCCAAGTTTGAGGACGGCCCCAAACCTTTTACTGATTCTGACCGTGATGTGGTTTTTAAAAACATGGACGCCCTCGCTTCTCAAGGTCTTCGTGTTCTTGCCTTTGCTCGCAAGGCCGGTGACTCCTCTGTCGACTACAAGACTGCTGACCGCCTGGATATTGAAAATGAGTTGACTTTCCTTGGTCTGATTGGTATCTACGATCCTCCCCGTCCTGAGTCTGCTGGTGCCGTTAAGAGATGTCATAAGGCTGGTATTAACGTTCACATGCTTACTGGTGATCATCCTGGTACTGCTCGGGCCATTGCCCAAGAGGTTGGCATTTTGCCTCGCAATCTCTATCACTATGCTGAAGATGTTGTTAAGATTATGGTTCTCACCGCCTCTGAGTTTGATGCTTTGACTGACGAAGAGGTTGATGCACTCCCTGTTTTGCCTCTTGTTATTGCTCGTTGTGCTCCCCAAACCAAAGTTCGCATGATTGACGCTCTCCATCGTCGCGGTGCCTTTGCTGCTATGACTGGTGATGGTGTCAATGATTCTCCTTCTCTTAAGCGCGCCGATGTTGGTATTGCTATGGGTATTGCTGGTTCTGATGTTGCTAAGGATGCTTCTGATATTGTTCTTTCCGATGATAACTTTGCCTCTATTCTTAACGCTGTTGAGGAGGGTCGCCGTATGGCAGAAAACATTCAAAAGTTTGTTCTTCACTTGCTTGCTGGTAACATTTCCCAGGCCCTTTTCTTGCTTATTGGTTTAGCATTCAAAGACAAAAATGGCTTTTCTGTCTTCCCTCTCTCTCCCGTTGAAGTGCTGTGGATTATTATGATCACCTCTGCTTTCCCTGCCATGGGTCTTGGTGTCGAGAAGGGTGCTCCGGATCTTATGGAGCGTATGCCAGTTGATCCCAAGGCTGGAGTTTTCACCTGGGAAGTCATTATTGATATGCTTGCTTACGGTACTCTGCTGGGCATCATCTGTGTTGTTGCTTTTGTTGGTCTCATTTACGGTGATGGCGATGGCCAGCTCGGTGAGAACTGTAACTCTGAATACACTGAGGTTTGTCACTTCGTTTTTAGAGCACGCTCAACTTGTTTTATTATCATGACCTGGTGTCTACTTGTGCTTGCCTGGGAAGTGATCGATATGCGCCGCTCGCTCTTTGCAATGCATCCCGAAACAGATACCCCCTATACTCAAGTCTTTAAGGATTTGTGGTCTAACCAGTTTTTGTTCTGGTCTGTTATTCTTGGATTTTTTACTGCCATTCCCCTGATTTACATTCCCGTGATTAACCGCAAGGTGTTTTTGCAAGGTCCCATTTCTTGGGAGTGGGGTGTCTGTTTTGCTGGCCTTGTTGTCTTTATCCTGGGTGCCGAAGCCTGGAAGTGGGGCAAGCGCGTGTACTTTAGAAGAAAGGATGAGCGTCCTCATAATCCCGAGCATGATCTTGAGAAGAATTCGCCGTTTGCAAAGTATGCGTCCTTTTCACGCCAAACTACCATGGAAAACCAGGTACTCAAAATGACCTAGGTGAAATGGTAAAATGGTTGTCTTAAGTTTCTATTTTTTTTTTTTCTCTTTATATATAAATATTATCATTTGTGTGTTTTACTAGCTATTGTTTTTGTGTTCTCTCTAATAAATATGTTTTTTACTCATAACTGTCAACAAAAAAAAAATTATTGCCCTTTTCAAAGGCATAAGCCTAGATCTCATGAAAACAAAAGTTTGCTTGTGCAGCAGCAATCAGCTTTCTTGGAAAAAGAGAGAGAGAGGGGGGGGGGGGAGAGGCTGACAAGAAAAGGAAGCCTTTTATGCATGAGTTTATGGACAACCATCTCAGCTAATATCGTGGGCTGTAAACTAAAAGAATTTTTTTTTTTTAATAAAAATGAATAAATGATTAAATAAATAAAACAAATATATATATATAATGGAATAACAATCTTCATAATAGGTTCTTTGCAATTTTCCTGCTCTGGTGTAAATTGATGTGTAATTTTTTTTTCTCTCTATCTTTTGGCATACTAATTGATGTCACCCTTATTTTTTGTTGTGCTTCTTCTCCACAATAAGAGCCTTTTGCAGTCAGAGTCAGCAGTATTGCCCTTGGAATCTAAATAAACATAACCCCAGTACCATCTCCAATGTTGATGATGGTTGCTGATACGTCGCAAAACTAATATTAGGCGGTGAATGGCCCAAAACCATCGGGTTACACTCATGTGTCTGCTTGTGCATATCTGCGATAGTGGATTTTGTGCACAACAGGCTAGACACAATAACCCATAATTCAAAGTTCCTTTCAATGGCTCTTACCCGTGCACCCTATAGCGGGTAGTCGTGCGACCCCGTAAAACTACCCCAGTCGTCAATTAGTTATCGTTCTTGGCATTACCCTACCACCTACTGTTGTTGCTGTTGACTGCTACCTTCACCCTGCGGAGCCGCCGGTGTCGCATCGGTGGTGGTAATGGTGGTGGTGGCAGGCAAGTTTAACTGGGATTCAGAGATCACGGGCGCGCTGCCCTCAACCCACCGCCGATGAAAGTCCGCCATGACCATCTCGGCCACATCAAGACGACTAATCTCCTGTCTAAACCGCGGCTCGCGCAGTAGCGTTAGCATGTGGAGACAGTTTGGGTAGACCAAGTACTTGGCGTACTCTGGGCGCCGCCAGTATTCAAGATAGCGTAAATAATGCAAAAACTCGGGTTTTTCAAGATACTTGTTTTGAGCAAGAAAATTGAGATAGTGAGGGTTGGCAAGCGATTGAATGAACTAAAAAAAAAAAAAAGGAAAGAAAAAAGTTAATAAATATGTTTGCTGGTTTATATTATAATGAAATCCCTTCATTCATCAAAATAGAATAAACTGGAAGAGATAGTAATGTGGAATCAACATACTTCAAGCTCAACTTCCCAGCGCGTTGGCGCCACGATCTCTTCCTCTGTAGGAGGCTGCGGGGGTTGCTGTGGAACGTTACTCATCTCTATTATATATATTTATCTGAGCCAATCACTGTTAAAAAAAACTTCAATTCGCACTTTGAAATAATTAACAAAGCAATCCAGGCGTAGGGTGGGGCGAAATCTAGAGCTGGTGCGATCGTGGATAGGAGGAAGAGCTGAAAAAAAAAAAAAAAGTTAAAAACAAACTTCCAAGATAAATGAGACTAAAGACTTTGTTGTTAACACATATACTTTATTACTTAAAAATTAAAAAGGTTTTCACGTGATTTGAATTAAATCTTAATCTTAAATCTTAATCTTATTGTCGGTGGCCCCGAAACGACGATGGCGGTGGCGGCGGGCCTGAGGCAAAGATGCTGGCTATACTGAATAATGGCGCTTGTTTTGCCATTCACATCTCCCGGATTTTTGGTTCTTTTCAAAAGCTATATATACATATTAATCTTTTTATTTTATTTTCTTTCTTTTTGGTCTTTTCGAAAACTGATTGTTGTTACTGTTTTTTTTTTTTTTTTTTTTTTTTTTTTTTTTTTTTTTTTTTTTTTTTTTTTTTTTTTTTTTTTTTTTTTATTTTTTTTTTTTTTTTTTTTTTTTTTTTTTTTTTTTTTCGTTTGAATTTCTGACATTTTCTCCTCGTCAACCCAACACGATTCACATTCTCTGCTTGAAAAAAAAAAAAAAAAAAATCAAAATAAAACAACCTCTTTTTGCGACAGCCTAGAAGTACCTTCAAAAAAAAAACTCAAAAAATAAAAAGTACTCTTTGCCTAGTGTTACTTTCCTTTTTTCTTCACCCTCCTCAACTCACTCCCTTTCCTATCTATCTACAAGTACAATCATTATCTGGCGGTGTCCAACTATCATTCTATACATAATCTAGCCTTTTAAACTTACAGATATTACACCCGTCTAGAGGGTTTTGCAATTGACCTGCTAAAACACTTTCTAGATTTTTTTTTATTTTTGGTTTTTAGAATTGCCGATAAACCCTTCGATTTGTTTTTCCCCAACAACAGCAACAACCATAATTCATCATGGAAAGTGACCTACACCATACTCATTCTGCCGGGGGCGGCTATAGCCCCGTTGGCGGCGCCGTGTCTGGGGGCTCTTCTACTGCTTCTGATCCCAGCTTTATGAAGTCATCGACTGCACCGTATTCCTCATCGCGGCTGACCAAGGATCACCTCGTCATTCTAGGCCTATACCCGCTTACGGCGATTCTCGGGAGCCTTGTGCAAGTGATAAGTCCGCCAGGCCCCTCATATTTTTCCAGCAAGCGTAACCTGCTTAACCTCGTCTTTGTCAAGCATGGCGGGTGGCTATGGGTAACCGCGCTGACCCTCTTGTATCTACTGGGGAGTGCTGCCGTCGGGGGGATTTTGGCAGCGGGGACTACGAGAAGGCGTGCAGTTGCGTTACGGTTTGTAACAGTGACCATCTGGTGGTTCCTTTTCTCTCAGTGGTGCTTTGGTCTTCCGCTCATGGACAAGGTCTTTGTACTTACGGGCGGCGGCTGCGCGCCCGTTGCTGGTACTACAAGTGCCACGGCTACTGCTGCAGGCACACTCTCGGCGGCGGCCACGTCCGCTGCGTGCCGGTCTCAGGGCGGCGCGTGGGTCGGCGGAATTGATCCCTCGGGCCACATGTTTTTGCTTTCTCTTGCCTCGGTTTTTATTTGGTTTGATATCCTTCTGCCTAGCGTCTTGTCCTCTTCCAACAGCAGCAGTAGTAGTAGTACCACAGCTTCCTCTATTGAAGCTACTGAAAAACGTTCTTATAGCTTGGTAACCAAACTTGCCTTTTTCCTTGTGGCAATTTACTGGTGGATGGTGCTTATGACAAATGTCTATTCCTTTCACACGACATTTGAGCGGTTTGCCGGCATCACTTGGAGTTACTTGGGAATTGCTCTTATTTACTATGTGGGCCCTACCTTTCCAGCTCTTCATGGAACTCTTTACGAATAGAGCCGTATCAGCTAGGCTCCGATGTATGCCCCGCCATGCATCTCATGACATAAATAACAATATAACAACTGGTATATCTAAGTATTCATGATTTTTCAAGACTATTTTTTTTTATCAATTCATATACAAAGAAAATTCATTAATGTTACTATACAATCAAAATAAAATAAAAAATAAAAAAGCACTAAAAATCATAAAACAGGAACATATTTAGGCTCTGACAATCTTACAGATCAAGTCAGAAGCATCAACAGAGTCGTTGTCCTTGACGGAAACATTGGCAACCTTACCGCTGTTAGGAGCAGACACAACCATCTCCATCTTCATAGCAGAAAGAACAACAAGAGGGTCACCCTTCTTAACCTCAGAGCCCTCCTGCACACGGACCTCAACAACGACACCGGCCATGGGGGCACCGACCTCGTTGGGGTTGTGAGCGTCAGCCTTGGGGCGCGAGATAGTCTCGACAGCGGCATGCTTGTCGTCAACAGTGACCTTTCTCATCTCACCATTGAGCTCAAAGTACACCTCGCGGGTACCAGTCTGAGTAGAAAGCTCACCAACAGCAAGAAGCTTAAGAACAAGAGTCTTACCTTGCTCAATTTCAACAGAGAATTCCTCACCAATCTCAGGAGGAGCAAGGAAGTACTTGGTAGGAACGACGGAAAGATCACCGTACTTCTCAATGTACTTGCGGTACTCCTCGTAGACCTTGGGGTACATGGTGTAGGAAGCAACGTCACAGCCAGTAATGTTGCCAAAGCGCTTCTCCAAGTCGGCCTTGATACCAACAAGGTCAACGGAAGGAAGGAACTTACCAGGACGCTCAGTAAGCTTGGGGCGCTGACCACGAAGAATCTCAGAACGCAAAGGCTCGGGGAAGCCACCGTAGGGCTGGCCCATGAGACCCTCAAAGAAGTCAAGCACGGAAGCAGGAACATCCAAGGTGGAGGCCTTCTTCAAAACGTCATCATAGCTCAGGTGGTTGGAAACCATAAACTGAGCAAAGTCACCGACAACCTTAGAAGTAGGAGTGACCTTGACAATGTCACCGAGAAGCTGGTTAGCCTGTCTGTAAGCTTCCTTGGTCTCCTTCCACTGAGCACCAAGACCAACCTGCTGGGCCTGGAAGAGAAGGTTTGTAAGCTGACCACCGGGAATCTCGTGCTCGTAAACCTCGGGATCAGGACCCTTGAGGTCAGCCTCAAAGCAGGAGTAAAGAAGTCTCATCTGGGCCCAGTAGGAGTCAATCTCCTTAACCTGGGAGGCATTGAGGTTGGTATCAAGCTGGCCCTCGAGAGAGGCAATCAAAGCAGAGATAGAAGGCTGAGAAGTCATACCAGACATAGAGTTGGAAGCAGCATCAACAGCGTCAGCGCCAGCAAGGGCAGCGGCAGTCATGGAGGCAACACCAGTACCAGCAGAGTCGTGAGTGTGGACGTGAATGGGGAGCTCAGGGTACTTGGCGCGAATAGCACCAATCAGCTTGGTAGCAGCACCAGGCTTAAGGGTACCAGCCATATCCTTAATACCAAGAATATGAGTGCCCATAGCGACAATCTTATCCACAACGTCAATGTAGTACTCAAGGTTGTACTTCTTGTTGGGGTTGAGCATGTCACCAGAGTAGCAGACAGTGGCCTCAATGACACCACCGGCCTTCTTAACAGCCTCGACACCAACCTTAAGCTGCTCAAGATCGTTCAAAGCATCAAAGACACGGAAGATATCAACACCGTTCTTCTTGGCCTCGGCACAGAACTGGTCAATGGCGTTATCAGGAAGAGAAGAGTAAGCAACACCGTTGGCACCACGGAGCAGCATCTGGAAAGGAATGTTAGGAACAGCCTTTCTAAGCTTGCGAAGTCTGTCCCAAGGATCTTCGTGCAAAAAGCGCATGGCGACATCAAAGGTAGCACCACCCCAGCACTCGAGGGCAAAGGCACCGGAAAGAGCGTGAGAAGTCTGAGGAGCAATCTGAAGTAAATCGTAAGTACGAACACGAGTAGCAAGCAAAGACTGGTGAGCATCTCTCCAGGTAGTATCCATAATGAGAGTTCCCTTGAAGTTACGGACAGCCTTAGCAAAGGCCGCGGGACCCTGCTCGGTGATAATGTTTCTCCAACCAGAGGTGGAAGGCTTGGAAATGTCGACAAGCTCGCCTGAAGGTGCCTTCAAAATAGGAAGAGTGACCTCAGTCTTGAGCTTAGGAAGACCAATCTGGCCAGTGACCTGGGAACCGTTGACAGTAAGCTCGGCAAGAAAAGCCAACAGCTTCTGGGCACGATTCTGAGAAGTAAGCATCTCAAAGAGCTTGGGAGTGTCGTCAATGAAAGTGGTCCAGCACTTTCCTTTAACAAACGTCTCGTTGGTAAGAAGAGCCAGAAGGAAGGGGATGTTAGTCTTGACACCTCTAATTCTAAACTCAATGAGGGCTCTGAGCATCTTTCTGCGGGCAATTTCATAAGTGGCACCAGAGCATGAGCACTTGACAAGCATCGAGTCGTAGTGAGGAGAGATAATAGCGCCAGCAAAACCGTTACCACCATCTAAACGGACACCGTTGCCACCAGATGATCTGTAGACCTCAATCTTACCAGTGTCAGGTTGGAAGTTCTTGGTAGGATCCTCAGTGGTGATACGGCACTGGATAGCAAAACCACGGGTAGTGATTCTTTCCTGAGTAAGACCAAGAGTGGCCAGAGTAGCACCAGCAGCAATCTGGATTTGAGCAGCAACAATGTCAATACCTGTAATTTCCTCAGTAATAGTGTGCTCAACCTGAATACGGGGGTTGATCTCAATAAAGTAGTGTCTGTTTTGGTTGTCGACAAGGAACTCGGCAGTACCGGCATTGCGGTATTTGGCAGTCTCAGCAAGCTTCACAGCATCAGAAAGAATTGCATCTCTAACACTGGCAGGAAGATCCAAAGCAGGAGCGACTTCAACAACCTTCTGATGACGACGCTGGACGGAACAATCACGCTCAAACAGGTGAACAACGTTTCCTTCGTTGTCAGCAAGGATCTGAACCTCAATGTGCTTGGGTCTGTCGAGGAAACGCTCAATAAAAACGGTGCCGTTGCCGAAAGCCGCCTTAGCCTCCGAGGTGGCACGAGTAAACGCATCCTTGATATCTTCGCCCTCTCTGACGACACGCATACCACGCCCACCACCACCAAAAGCGGCCTTAATGATGACGGGGAAACCGTACTTTTTGACGAAGTCCTCGGCCTCCTCAAAACTCTCAATAGGACCGGGGGTACCAGGAACAACAGGAACGTTACACTTGTTTGCCAGGTTTCTTGCAGAAACCTTATCACCGACAGCATCAATGACATCGGCGGGAGGGCCAATCCAGATCATACCGTTCTCAGCAACCTTCTTAGCAAACTCAGAGTTCTCGGAAAGGAAGCCGTAGCCAGGATGGATCATGTTGACGTTGTGAGTTTTGGCGATGTTGATGATTTCATCGATCTGGAGGTATGCTTGCACAGGAGTGTACTTTCCCTTAGGGCCAATAGCGTACCTGAGAAAATGAGTTAGCAATGACGGGCAAGGTCATTGAGTAAAATTATTCTGGTAAAAACTTACGCTTCATCAGCCTTCAGTCTGTGCATAGATAGTCTGTCTTCATGGGCGTAAATTGCCACTGTGAGCATGGAAAGTTCATGTGCGGTTCTGAAAATCTGTAAATGAGTGTTAGTGGTGTGACCAAGCTTAAGGGAATAAAAGGTTATTTTGGAATACATACTCTGATGGCTATTCCGATGATTAGGAGAAAAAGAAAAAGAAGAAAAAAGGGTTAGACCAGAAAAGTTCAAACAAGCAATAATAATCACCAAACACCTAATAGATCCAAAACAATATTCTTCTTATCAGATTCTTGCCACTAAAGCGTATATTATCATGCAGTAAACAGAATAAAACAAGAACTAAAGGGATTGAGTGATATAATTGCTGATCGGAGTTATAATTTGCAAGAAAACTCATCTCTACTTACGAATTTCACCTCTGTTGGCCACTGTTTAAAATATAAAAGTTAGCAATTCATGCTGAAAACCAAAAATAAAATAATGTGAGATTATACGTACCAAGCAGCTTGTTCATGGGACCAAGAATAGAGCTATCAGCTCTGATTTGGTGAACGGACGCGGCGGTAGCAACGCCGTCTTCGAGAGCATCAATTTTAGACATTGTGGTAGTATCCGTAGTGGGGGATGTGAGGTAGGTGAAAGTAGTATAAATAAAGATATGGAGAAAGAAAAGATTGGAAAAAATTAAAAAAAAGGAGAATAATTTTGAAATTGAAGGAAATTTGAATGCAATTTATAGAAGGGAAATTTCGAGGAAGTCAAAGAAAAAAAAAAAAAAGAAAAAAGAAATCACAACAGTGGTTGTCAAAGATAAAAAAAAAAAAAAGGCAGCAGTAGTATCAATTGGAGCTTGCGTTAGTACTCTAAAGTTACGACTAACCAAGGTGCACAGTGTAGCCATAACCCCAAAAAAAAAAAAAAAAACCCGTACTTTCTCTCTTTATTCTAATAGTTCCTACTGCTTTTTTTTTTTTCCGATTCCTATAAATCTGAATTTCTTGGGTCTTCACCATAACAATTGATACACTAGATAACTCACCCATTGTAAAACCTTTTCTGTCTTTTAAGGAAAGCGTTAAGTAGGTTTCCGTTCTCCCCACACAGAAGAAAATATTAAAAAAAAAAAAAAAAAAAAAAAAAAAAAAAAAAAAAAAAAAAAAAAAAAAAAAAAAAAAAAAAAAAAAAAAAAGGACAACAAAAAAATCAGCACAATTGAAACACTACTGCAAATACAGCAAAAACAAATCATCAAGAACAATAGTGAAAAAATAATAATAATAACAGCATAAGTAGTAATAGTTACAAAATCATGCCGGCACAAGCGACAATAACTACAATAAACCAAATAGATTGGAAAAAAACAATTCCCTTTAAACCGTAAAAAAAACCTTGTTTTTCTGGCTAAAGACCAAAAGGTGTCAAAAATTTTTCAAACAGTTTCAATTTTTATTTTTTACGGGACGAACGAAGAAAAGGAGGAGCAGAAGCGGAGACAAAGATTGAAGCGGAGAGGCCGATGATGATGATGACGCAGAAAAAAATAAAATAAAAGAGGCTCGAGATTAATTTTCGGGATTTCCGTATAGGTAATAAAACCATTATTATGTAATAATGCAGTTATTACATAATAATGCGTTAATTATATAATAAAGTTTGGCAAGATTGCTTTTACCCCTGCCCACAATTCAGTCACTTGCACATACTTGGCAGACAAGAAAAGGTTGTTTGGAATTTTTCCACTTCTCGTTTTAACTCATTTGTATTTTTCCTTTTTATTTTCTTACCCTTTCATTATAATCTCATGCCTTGATACTCTCGGCAATCGGCAGAGGTCCAAGACCGCCCAAATAGCCTCTTTTTTTTTTTATGGTTAGTCGTAGTTTAATTTCACCACAACATCGTTTGATCTCTCTGATTATCAGTTCGACCAATTGGATTGGCCCCATTTTTTTTATTAATTATTCACGTTCCTTAATTTCAGCATTTTCTTTGTATGGGCTGACTGTAAAGTCACACCGTTCAGGACCTTTTATACGGCTTTTGCCATGACCCCCCCTTTAATATTAATTGTCTATAGTCTCTTTTTTTTGGGGGGGAAAGAACGGTTAAATTTGTTATTATGAGCAGAAAAAGAGAAAAAAGACTTGTAACAAGACATGATTGTGAGTAATTTGCCCTCAATCGCTGACAGTGTATACGAATATCTATCTATCTAATCTGTTTTTATTCTGGCTTACTTAGCCTTATATGCTGATTAATATGGATTATACAGTCACCTACTTCCTCCCTATTCCCAGCACCGTGTCTCGTATTAGAGCGAGATCTAAGTTGCTCAACGTCTCTCTCGTACCGCCCCGTGTCAAGTTTTATACAGTTCTACCTGAATCGAGTGGTGGCCGCTACTTGCTCAAGGAGACCTTCTCCCATGTTGACTATACGTGGTTTTACTACTAGACCGAACCCATTAGGTGGGTTTCCTGTTGGCCGTCGTTCTGTCGATTGTTATTACGTTTTCATCATTTTTCGTTGGGTGTATATGAATATCGTCTCTAAGAGTCAACCTGATTCCATAAAAAGTCCATTGGTTTTAGAGACTTAACTGAAAGATTTTACTTAGTAGTACCTATTATTGCTAGTTATGATAGAAATCTGTTTCGGCTACAATTGAGATATCCTATAGTGATTATAGTGATGAGTCAATTCGACAACCAAAAATAAAGCTACATGCCATGAGGTCAAAAAAATTAACGACCATACTACTCGCAAATTCAGCAAACCTACCTGGAAGAGGTTCCATGACACCTTCTCTTTTAAATCGTAACGCATAACACTAAGGGTTTTCAAAATATGTATAAAAAAATAAAAAAATAAAAAAAACTTGATCCACGTCTGACAAGGTAGGAAAAGACGTTTAGTGAACTTTAAAAATGAGCTTAAATGCACTGAACATCTCGCAAAAATCTCAGTATTACTTGTTTGATTATTTATTTTTGGCGGAAAATACAAATTCACATGCGATAATTCAGTAGGGTTCTTTTCTTTTTGTGGAGAGCAATTATCAAGTGATAAACTGACACAAAAAAGGTCGTGAAGGTTTAGTAGTAAAGTCTGGATTTCAGAGCCTAGACCAGTCACGCATATTTTTTGGCAAGAAGAAGCAAGAAATGGTGGTTTTAGATGAATTTGACCAGTTTCCAGAAGTGTATTCTACCTCTGTCACAAACGGCAAATTGTTCCCGTTGTTATTAGAGCATCATAGTTGACTAAAGCTTGGCTTACTACGTAAGTATCTTTTTTGCGATTTCGACAGCAAGGTCTTAGCTCTATTATCATGAAACCAAACCAGTCATTGGTTGAAGGGAAAAGGTACAAGTGACTTGCTCACAAACAACAGACCCCAATTAAATAGCTAGCCATCAAATATTATACGTCATGAATTTGACGTAGGCCAGTAGAGCCCATGGGGTAGTGTCATCTGTAAACAATAGCTATAGTAACGTTAAAACCATTTACAGATTCTTTCTATGGGGATAAATCACCCGTTTATTATTAATGGAATAATGACATCTTTAAATTAATCCTTTTTTTTCTTCTATACATGGCATAAACCCTTCAGTTTGTTATGTGTTTTACGGTTTGACGGGGTCTTAAAGATAAAACATTAACGTGCGTGAAATATGACCAGTTTTTTTTTTTTTTTTTCAAAAAAATTAATTTTTCCGTCTACCACAATTATTCCGAAATTCCGTCTGCAAACATGTGTGGGATAACAAAAACATTGTGCAACACAAGCAAAGAGGCGCTTTATCCCTCCAAGCCTCGCAAAACACTGAGCGTTGTCCTTTATTCAATTTTTTTTTCATGGGTTCTACTCTCTTATTAGCACATGACAAAAAAAAAAAAAAATACAGCTTTAACCCCCTTGCGGCCACGTAGTCTCCCAGGCCTAGCTGCTAGCCGTGTAAGATTAAATACTTGTAATTACTCATGACGTTTTTGTCCAGAATCCGCGTGCCGAGTAATGACAACCCCCACTAGTCTGGGATTTCTAAAAAAGTGAGCAAAACAGAATGGCCATAGTCAACCCCATACTGGCCCCTTTACAAATCATATTATTGTGTGGCAGGTGTCATCTCCAGGTTTCCGAATAATCTTGCGGTACCATTAGCTAAACGGGACGCATATGGAAGACTTAGTTTCTAAACAACTAACAAAGGCGCCAGCCAAAACCTCCTGACCAAATACCAGTTGTCTGCCGACTAGAGACTGCAGTTAATGATAATGGTAGCTATGAGTCAATATGTTTATGCTAAGCATATCAATGCCATAACCATCGTGATACTTTATCATCTTTAGCATAATCTATAATTGGACCTTTTTTTTCATGCAAGAGTCCAATGTTGCAGCTTGGGGTAGTCGTTTGCGAGAGGATTCCTCTAGAGGAAGGTGTAGAAGGGGTCACGCTAACAAACATTTTTTTTTTGTTTTGTTTTCAAGGTTTTGAAAATTAGGGTGGGGGATCAAAATTGAATTTTTAACCCCCACCGTTAAACTGAAATTTTTAGGTCCCCTAGCTGCAGGCCACAGCGTGTACTCAACGTTAAGACCGGGGGAGGTTACTGGCGGCCGTAATGCCAATAATTTCGTTGCCGTGTACAAGTAGCCCGTTTCTCTGACATATCTCCAAATCTGTGCTTGTTTTCTTCGTTTCAGATTAATCTTCAGATAATCTATATTAATTTCAAACCAAAGCCAAAAACTTGAAGTACTGAATGATAATTCAAGTAGCTAGTTCAAGGCCATGTTAACATTTACTAATTTATTTTTTTTATTTTTTCAGAATATTCGAATTGCAAAGTGATCATCATGCAAGGCTATCAAGATAAAGTCAGCTTGCTAAATGGTGGTCACCCTTCTGTTCCCTCATACTTTTTTGCTGCGTAGCCGTAACTATATGCAGCCAATTTGGGGGCACATGTGGATACGTACATTTCTCATGTTGGGTTATGACCTTCTTTTTTTCTATGATTTACCAATCCAAAGTCTATTTCTGATCACCGCCGGTGCCATGGGGGAGAATAATGATTTTAGAAGCCTACTGAAACCTCAAAAATAACCCCCCAAAAAAAACAATTAAACCAAAAAAAAAAAAAAAAAAAAAAACCCACTCCGAGGTTTGATATTTGTGGACCATTTGGTTAAACTCCAGGTTCCAATGTGAAACGTAAAAAAAAAAGTCTAGTATAGAAATCTATTGTAACTAAACTCTGTCGGGTTTCGACTTTTCTCAAAGGTTTGAAGGCCAGTTGGCCTAATCAAAAGGTAAACGGTTACTTTTCGTTTTAATTTTCGCGTGGAGCCGGTCTTGGAAATCCCTCTATCTCCACAAGACGGTGTACACACTATTTTAGTATACTACCGTACTTCTATACGAAGACTACGTAAACCTGAACCCTTGGTCCTACTGAGAATATCCAAAATTACTGTCCAAATTTTTTACAGATCTTTCCATGTGTTGATAACAAACAAATTGTACCTACCATTGTTAAATTTTTTTTCTCATGAGAAAAAGGTTCATATTTTGTTATCCAAAATCCGTGGTTGCAGTTGTTGATTGGATCTTTTGATGGCTAATGCTTGAAAAGTGTTAAGTCATTACCTGAGACGTACACCAATCAATACAGAACTTTGGAGTTCGGAGTACAATTGACTAGATTAAGTTTCCTGTTGTCGTCCATTCCGACATGAGATCATTTCAATATCCGAGAGCTTAACCTTTTGCATTTATCAGTAGAAACCTCTTAGTTAGCATCGTCTTTCTGGGGTATAGTTTCATGTCGGACTTTTTATGTAATAAACTCGGAATTCAATAATCACTTGCGAGCCAGTCATCTTCAGATGCTTTCTAATAATCTCGTAGGCGTCGGGAAGGTCGAGGTCTCAATCCCGATTTAGCAGATCATTAACAAACTATAAAGATTTAGCTCAGTTTCCCCCAGTTCACGGCAATCGCTTGGTGTATGCACCCTGTGAATGTTTCTTTTTTTTCTACTTTAGAGTTTCTGTTTTGTCTGAGTACAGTACATACATCCCGATGCTTCAAGGAGAGACAATTGGCAGCTAGGCTAATGAATAAACTTACCCCAGACTCTCCCCTTTTTTTTATTGTTAATTATCGTGCCCAAAACCTATAAACAGAAATAGCCATTGGACTTTTGCAAATTTTGTGGGGAAGAAGTCATCTTTGTTTATGGCAGACGTTAAACTTTGACATTCTTGGAGCTACCATTTCCAATGCCTATCGGGAAATTCCTTACAAGATACAAATGCTAATCGACTTTCTACTAACGGCCTTTCCGAATCAGTTGGCTTCCGGGCTTCGGAGTCGGGGAGTTGTCATTGCGAAACTGAAAAAAAAATTGTCCAAAAAAATGGCTATTGGCGGCTCTCTTTTTCCCTGGTTGTTTATCGTATTTGCACCCTTGCCAACTTCCAATCAACCATTCAATTGAAGTCCTTTAACCTCTTTTTCCCCAAATGCTGGGGGCTTCTCAGTCGTTCTCGAGGAGCGCTGTCCTGACGAGGAGCTAAGCCAAGTCATAACAACTCTACATCAGTTAAATTTTATTATAAAGAATCGGCTTTTCGATTTTTCCGATACTGCAATCATTACTGCTTTTGTAACTGCCGCCGTTGCCCAAAATAAGGTCATTCAACAAAATGCTGTAGCCAGGAATTTAATAATTTCCCACTCACACAAAAATATCTCTCTTACGTTTCTTCCCCAGTTAACTATAATCATGTAGATAAGCTCTCTTTAAGGTTTTTCGGCTATTGGCATTGCAAACAATTATTACTGGGGATCATGCGAAGCCGAAATATCTGGCACATGAGTTGACAATATATGCACAGTCTGCCGACTGTTTTTTTTTTTTTTTTATAGAATGATGAAAAGATTGTCGCGATCTGACACCAGAGCAAGCTTAAAAATTGATAAATAGTACGATCAAAGCATGCACTTAAACTAGGGGTAGCTTTAAGAAGACTTGGAAAATGGTACCCAGATGGTAACAAGGTTACGCGATAACAGCCTCGAGAAAAAAAAAACGCCTACCAATGCGGGAAGGTCAAGTAGAAATCGCCATCCGGTTTGAAAATATAGAATGTTTTACACTGTGAAATACCAGCCGCTTCCGGCAAGACTGGCAAAAGTTCAAAACTCATACCAGGGTTTTATTTTAGCATCTGTCTAAACTGCCCATTAGTATAAAGATAGCTATTCAAAAAATTTGAAAAGCTAACATTTTACTAAGGTTTCAGAATGCCATCGGTCAAGGCCAAACATATCGAGGTATATATCGGCTCAGCGGTGATAACCCATCTTGCAAATCTGCTTGCCGGGTTTATACAAACTTTCCTAAGATAACTAGTGAAGCGATTTTTAATTCATCCTTCGTTCCGCGATAAAAAGAAAAAATGAGTTCTGCCACGCATTACACATGAAGAAACCACTCAGGAAACGTGGTTTTGCTAGTTAAAATTCTTAAAATTTTGTGAGCAAATGTTATCGCGGACTCCGTGCGATGCGAGTTGTCAACTGCCTCAAGAGGCAATGTTTGTGAATATTCGGAAGAGGGGAATATTGAAATTATAAAGAATGTTCCTCTAGGGGGAGGTGTTGGAGGGATGTGGGCCCTAATTTCCTCTAGAGGGAGGTGATGGAGGAGGCAAACGTTTTTCCTCTAGAGGGAGGTGTTGGAGAACTTCCCCTTGAAGCAGTATATGGCGGGGTGACGTCGGGAGAAAACAAAGTCTCAAGTGCTAACATGGTTAACATTTTGCGCCTTTTACTTTAGGATTTAAAGTTTATAATTTTACAAAATCTATTGCTTAATTCCTAAAATAGTTGTCAGGAGGATCTGATGTTGGCTTTAATATCGAGGGGATTATATTTGCGCGTTAAACGTCTTAGACCGCAGCAATACAAACATAACGTCAGATTTCGGTACTACCCTGAAGTGGTGAGAAACATCACTTTTGCCACGTAATGCTTGATAAAGATTACAATTCTCATAATATTTCAGAGGGTTGAAAAGAAATAAAGAAAAAGATTTATTTTATACACGGGCATCGATCTTGCTGATCTACTTTAAAAACACCGTTTTGCAATACTGAGAAAAAAAAATTAAGGACCTATTATTGAGTTGCCATATATATATGATCAGCTTATTGTCCTTATAACTATTTAAAATTATACACAGAAGACATTAATACAACAAAATAACCCTCTTAGCGGGGAATGCGCCATTCACTATATATTTCATTCACTTCGTTGGCACCGAATTCTCCACGAACTTAGTCCGTGTGTCAAGGGAAACCCGACATGATCGTCACTACAGTGCGTTAGATTGAGTGGGAGGGCAAGCCGGTAAAACCTTGACAGGCTTCAGCTGCCATACTGTGAGTTTTTCATGTGGTATGGCTTTTATCTTCCCAAACAAATCTAGATCAGATCTTTTCAAAATATTTCCAAAAAGGTAAAGAAAAAAAAGAAGAAAATACCAGCTTGCTTTACAGGCTTCCTATTGTATAGTTTTATTTTTTATTTTATTTTTTTTATTTTTTATTTTTTATTTCTCTGTATGGGTGTAGCCTAACAATCATAACTGTTCCAACATTAGGTTTTAGGTCGATTTTATCATCACGCAAAAAATTTGCAGCATCTTTTGCAATCAAAACCTACAAATAAGGGCAGGAAAAAAAGTATCATGATTTTCTGAATTATATTGTGATACATCTTGAAAGCTTTTTCGAGTGTATCGGACACTGATTGAAGGAAGGTCACTTTAGCAAGTAGGATGCCTAAGTTTCATGTTTTATCATTCACTAGGTTAATTATCGCAACGCAGTCATAGGCCTAGCAAGATTAACTATTCACAATACTAGATATTAGAGAATGCTTTAAAACAGAAAAGATCTATGCAACAGATTTCAGTGAAATTCAGGTCTCACTCAAATAGCACATATAGTAAGCAACAATAACATTAGATTTACTCTATGGTTTTACCCGCTAGAGACTAGCTCATTGATCTTCCTTACCAAATGGGTTTTGCGGCCCGTAGAAAAATTCCAAATCTTCAAAAATGTTGTGCCTATGGGTACAGGCATGCTACAACTATCAGACAGAACGAAGTCAAATTCCTGTGTCTTTTGTATGTAGTTACCATAATACCTGAAATCAACTGAGAACCACTCCACCACACTGTGCATAGATTACGAGTGTGTTAAAATTCCAGATACAGTTCTAACCGCATTGTAAAATAAATTTTGAATGCCTTTAAGTATTAACATTTTTTTTAAATTTTTTTTTCCTAAGCCGCTAAAATAATTATACTCACAGATATACCGCTAGCTGATGTGGTCAAAAGAATCAGTAGAAAAGCTTCACTGATTGGCTGGTTCGAGATAAAGCGTTTTTATTGGCTCAAGTATATTACCCTTTTAGTTATTATCAGATTTCTCTTAGCCCCATTTGGAACAAGCCGTGCGCTGTCAGACATGACTGGTAGTAAAACATTTTTACATCATTTAAAGGAAAAAAAAAAATAGTAGAATGAAAACTTTTTTTAAAATTAACAATAAATTAATTTGATTCGCTTGTTGATACATCATTTGTTTGGTGTGACTTGTTTTGGCGTTGTCCATGAGTGGTTTCTAAGCGCCTTCAGTATGGTTTTTTTGCCTTCAGTTTTCAGGCTGTCAACAGTTAAATGGGGTAGTACAAAGGTACTGAAAAAGATGTAGATTTTGAATAGGGTGGATGAGAGAAAACACACTTTTTGCAACATGCCAATCTTTACATCCATCAATAGGCTAAGCATATATATTGACGGCAAATTTGCTGAATATTTCAATTGCAAGCCCAGTTTTATTTTTATTTTTTTAATTTCAAAGTACTCAAGGCTTCAAACACAAAATGTGAGCCAGCTTATTACGTCGTT
>JAJMRT010000055.1:45302-61880 GCA_030558065.1 Geotrichum phurueaensis
TTTTTTTTTTTTTTTTTTTTTTTTTTTTTTTTTTTTTTTTTTTTTTTTTTTTTTTTTCAATTCCCTCTTCTCTTTCCTTTTTTCTCTTCTTTCATCTTTTAGATATCGTTTCTATATCAGTTTGTGTGTTTCTATTGCTGTCATCAACATCAACAACTTTTGAATATCTGCCCAGTAATTTCAGTGTATGTTCTAGCAACTGGTCTCCTGACACCCATCTCTAAACTTTTCGCGGTTTTTTTTTTTTTTTCTTTTTGTTTTTACTTTCAGTTTCTTATTTTAACCCTCCCTCCTGTTATCGTCAGTAAAGGAATACAGTTTATATCAGTTCATCATAGTTCTGCAGTCCAAGAAATAAGGAAACCTCAGAAATTCGCATAAAATTTCATTCAACCTATTAATAAAATTACATTATGTCTACACCTCGCGCTTCCACATCGTCACTGAGATTTGCTCAATTCAAGTTGGTTTTACTAGGTACGTGTGCTCTCTAGCTTTTCTTTTCTGTCCATCCTTCCCATGACTAACTGATTGATATCTCAGGTGAATCTGCTGTTGGAAAGGTATTTTTATACAGATCTAGTGTTGTCTTGTCACTTCCAGGGTCATTTACTAACTCTTGTTGCAATACAGAGTTCCCTAGTTAACAGATTTGCCAAGGTATGATTGATTCCAACCGCCCTGTTTGTTATCTATGCTAACTATTTTGCAGGATCAATTTGATGATTTCAGAGAGTCGACCATCGGTGCCGCTTTCTTGACACAAACCATTTCTTTAGACGCCAACACAACCATCAAGTTTGAGATCTGGTATGGCTATATCTATTTTTCTTTTGATTGCTATGATTCAAGTTATTCTAACGTCATTCACTCTTTTTTTTTCTTTTTGTAATTAGGGATACTGCTGGTCAGGAACGCTACAAGTCTCTGGCTCCCATGTACTATAGAAACGCCAACTGCGCTGTAGTGGTCTATGACATCACACAGAGCGTAAGTATTTCTCTGTCTTTGCTGGCATCATCGATGACAAAAGTATTAACTAACTTTAAATTAAGGCCTCATTGACTAGAGCTAAAGCCTGGGTCAAGGAGCTGCAGCGTCAGGCTAACGAGAACATCATTATTGCCCTTGCTGGTAACAAGCTGGATCTGGCCGAGGACCGAGAGGTCCAGACTGAAGAGGCTGCTGCCTA
Source organism: Geotrichum phurueaensis (assembly GCA_030558065.1). Taxonomy (NCBI): domain Eukaryota; kingdom Fungi; phylum Ascomycota; class Dipodascomycetes; order Dipodascales; family Dipodascaceae; genus Geotrichum; species Geotrichum phurueaensis. The sequence continues at coordinate 46,495 of JAJMRT010000055.1, forward strand.
TGCAAAGGAGGCCGGACTTTTGTTTTTTGAGACTTCCGCCAAGTCTGGTGAGAACGTCACTGAGTTGTTTACCGCCATTGCCCAAAAGTTGCCACTCGAATCTGCTGCCAACAGCCGGCCAGGCAGAAGTAACGCTAAGGGAATTGATCTCAAAACTGGCAGTGGCGACAGCAACAGCCAATGCCAGTGTTAAATGGCGAGCTAATATGGAGTTGTCGTCTTCGTAGTATGTAGAGACCGCACATATCAGCTACTAACCCGACCTTTAATATTCATTTTGACTGCCAACTTAGCCTGTGTCGTTTTTATACTCTTTTTTTTCTTTACTTGTTTTGTACTAATTGTTTATCTTTCATTTCTATTTTCCCAATAAATAATATTAAGCTACGCGGGATGGGCCTGGTCCATGTCTGTGCCTTAATGCTAGACCTTTGAATCTGGGAGATTGCTGATAGACCCAAAGACGGGTAACTTATGATTATCAAATTTATTGAATATCTGACTAATATGTGACCCGTCGAGTCTTAAGTCTCCGTTTTATTCCAGAAAAAGGCATCTCACATTTTCTCCCAAAAATTTTTTTTGTTCCCTTGATTCCTGAAATCTTTCTCGCGTCGCTAGTAACGCTTCGATATAACAACATCGGCACTCACGTCAATTTTTATTTATTTAAATTTATTTTTGCATTTTTCCTCTTAGGATTCAGCACTTTTTCTGCATATATCTCTGTCAATGACCAAGCTCATGATGGAAGAAAGGTCTAATAACGCTCGTGCCGATGATTTGAGCGGCTCGATGCAGAAGAGCTCGTCGTCGCGGCACAAAAATAAGAATAAGAAGACTAAGGCGAAAACCCCACCCTCTTCTGAGTCTTCTTCGCGGAACGACCTGATAAACAAAAGATCCAATATTTCTGCAAATGCCTCGACATCTGTGGACGGCAATAATGCGGACAGTAAGAAAAAACGAAAGAGAGTCAAGAAGCTTAAGCGAGGGACTGATGAAAAGTTTATGAGCATTGAGTCCAATCGGAAATCTAATGGATCTAGATTCGACGCGCTGACAAAGCAGCAGTATTCTGAGGAAGCTTCAGGTGGTGATGACGGAGCCGTATTTTCCAATGATATCATTTTACTAGACGACGACGAAGATGACACAGCTAGCGTTGGCGATAGACCCGGTTCAGTCAACTCTACTCCCAGACGGCAACAGTCAAGTGAGTCTGCTGAGAAGGAAGACAAAAAGAAAGAAAATTCTACTCCTGTTTCCACGAGCGACCCATTGGTGCTTGAGACTGATTCAAACAGCCTTTCAGCCAACCAGGATTTCATTGCATTTGATCTATCAGAAGACGAGGAGTCGAAATCCGCTAGCGAGGATCATATTGGCTCAGAATCCGATGACCATCACTCTGCATCAGAGCGTGTTGATCTTGATTTGAAGGAGCCTGGTGCAAGAAAGCGTAAGCGCGATCTGTCTGATGATGAAACTGGTGCTAACAACCGCTCGCCCGCAATTCCCCAAAAAAGATTTGACACATCTCTTGAGTTCCCCTGGATCAGTCGCCGTGATCACTCAAAGGAAACTGAAATTGCCGATTGGCTCACAAAGGAGATCAAGGACTTTGTTGCCTACGTTTCACCTTCTGAGGGCGAGATTCATGCCAGAAATGACGCTGTGACCCGGATAAGAAAATTGGTCACTGACCTATGGCCAGATGCAGAGGTCAAGGTTTTTGGCTCTTATGCGACCGACATGTACTTGCCCGGTTCAGATATTGACATGGTTGTGCTATCGCCGGACGGCAAGTACGACTCACGGGCATTTCTTTACCAGTTGGGATCTCGATTAAAGTCGAGCGGTATTGCCCAGAATGTGGAAGTAATTGCCAAGGCACGTGTTCCTATTATCAAGTTTGTCGAAATTCAAAGTACAATCCATATTGATGTTTCTTTTGAGCGCACCAATGGTATCGAAGCTGTTGAAACTATCAGAGGCTGGGCTGATGAGTTCCCTTGCCTACGTTATCTTGTGGTGATTGTCAAGCAGTTTCTGGCGCGCCGCAAGCTCAACACTGTGCACAATGGTGGCATGGGTGGATACTCTGTCATTTGTTCCTTGGTGAACTTTCTCAAGCTTCACCCTAAGGTTTCATCTGGTGTTATGAACCCTGAAAGCAATCTGGGTGTTTTACTCATTGAGTACTTTGAGCTCTATGGCAAGAATTTTAACTATGACAAGGTCGCTCTGAAAATGTCGGGTAAGATGGGTTACTTGATCAAAAGAAACAACCCAGCCATGCTCCCCATGAATGGTAAATCAATGTTTGCACTTGCGATTCAAGACCCCAAGGATCCTGACAATAACATTTCGCGCGGTAGTTTCAATATTCGTGGCATCAAGAAGGCATTCAAGGGTGCGTTTGACATGATCACGCTGCGCTGCTACGAGCTCATGTCGCAACCCAAAAAGAAAAGAAAGGGTCAGTCGATTCTCGGTGATATTATTAGAGTCAAGGGACCAGAAAGAGATTTTGTTGACTCGACCAGTAAGGTGATGAACATTGCCCGTCAACAATTTGCGGCCAACCAGACCGACTCTGCCAATTCAACGCCTCCCATTGACTCGCGACCATCCACGCCACTCAATGCCGGTCCTAAGCCCGGCCCGTCGTCTTCGTCTTTCGGCTCTCCATTAATCACGAGCGTAAGAAGCAGCAACCCTACTGACGCGGCCAGCAAGGGAAAACAGGAGAATAAGACTGTTAAACCCATTGAGTACTTTGAGGTAAGCAGCGAAGATGATTACGCGCCCGAGTTGTCAAATACCAAGAGCTCAATGGTCCCGGAGATCGTTGCACTCTCATCGTCTGAAGACGAGGAGGACGACAATGCTGTGGCTCCCAAGATTCCTACTGGCCCGGCTAGTTCCAACAGTACGACTTCAATTGGCAAGAACGGCGACAGTGAAAACGACGAAGAAGAAGAAAAGAGCAAAACGTCAATGATTGCAAGTAAAACTGCGCGCCGCTCGTTCTGGGCTACCAAGAGCGGCCTACCAAATGGTTTGTAACATGCATTAAAAAAAAAAAGTCAATACTTGTAATAATAAATGATACATGGGGGAGTTTTTTTTTCTGATACTAGGATTGAATAAATAATAAATAAAATCGACTCGATCTGAAACCAGAACCATACAAACACACACAAAAAAAGATACCAAAAAAAAAAAAAACACGAAATATCATCTAAAATATTTTAGTCTTAGGTCATTGCTCAAAATTGCTGGAATCAAAGGGATTGTTTTGAATTTTGAAGATGCCATTCTTTTTGAGTTTCTCAAATAAGCCATACATCTTTTCAGATTCTTGTTGTTTCTCAGCGTCTGAGAGCGCGTCCCACTCGGCCCGCAGTCGCTCACGCTCGTGGGCATCCTCGGGATTTATAGTCTGTCCCGTGACGGGGTCAATGTCTTTCTGTAGCTGCTGTTGGCGATGATTATAATCATTTTCATTCACCTCGGTAATGGATAATTTTGATGCATGACTTGTGCCATTTTTACTTGACCCGTCTCCGCCAGCGACAAAACTGCTTGCAAGATAGGCTGAACCGTATCCAAAGCCCATGACGCTGCTGACCTCGTTGGCATCATGACCACACATTTGCCAGTAGATTTCTTGCGCAATGCGGTTAGCGTGGGCTAATGTGGGCTCACTGGTAAGGGCCACCAGCCTGCTTGCAAGCGAACTTGCGCCAGCCTCGCCGACGCCAAGCCGTCGGTCTTCGGTGGTAGGAAAGAGCTGCATGCAAGCGAGCTGTCTCAGTTTCTCGATTTCATTGGTAATAACGGTATCACTGGACCAGAGATATGATACTATTAGTTGTAGACAGGTCAGTGCCGGCGAAAGTGAGGCTTCAGTCATGTAGAGGTCCTTTGTGGCGGGTTCAGTCAAGAACCGACAGTGCGTGAGCACCGCACTAAGCACTTTTTCACGACAATCTTCATTTTCCAGTGCCTGGCCAAACCAGACCTTCTCTGGAAGACACATTAAACCATTAAATATGTGTCGCGAAACATCAAAATTTCCAGCATTGGGCGGGCCTACCTTGTTTACCAAGATTTCTGATGCCAGGGCCCTCAGCGTGCTGGCTTTTGGCTTGGCTTCGCTCGAATAGAAGTGTACGACATTAAAGAAAAATTTCAGAAGCTCAATGAATGCAAGCTTTGGCATCTGATCATTCAAATCAAGCCGTTCAAATTGGCTCATCTTTGCGTCAATGACTTCAGTGGACTTTTCTATCAAGTTAGACTGGGTAAAAGTGTATGCCGCCAGACTGTCAAAAGTGAGCAGGAACAAGACCCGACCAAACAAATACACTTTCTTCAAATCAATCTCTTGCACATCAATTTTATCGTACCATTGTAGCACGTAACTAACCAATTGTGAGTCCGGGTGCCACTCTTTTAGCAAGGCGTTGTTGATCACTAATGCATTAGCTATGATAGTAAGACCCTCAACAATGGCAGTCGTCGGTTCTCTTGGGAAGGCAGCTATTGAAACTCTTGCATCTTGTGGCAATACGAATTTTCTTGTAATTGAATCAAGTATTGCGGGTGTCAGTTGATTTGATATAGCTGGCTCGCGACCTAACACTTTGAGCTGTGTTAGGACTGATTCCACTTCTTGTGCCTGACCAGGCCCCGCTGCGTAGTTAGTAATGAATGCCACAAGTTCAGAAAAAGATCGTTCCATATTTAAACTACTTTCTATAAAAACTAGATTCAAAAGATTCAGCAGTGGAAACTAGTGGAGATGAATTGAGTAAATGAATATTTGCCAGAGTTTGTTTGTTGGGAGTCCCTGATCAATCTCTGGAAAGAAAGCTGAGATTAGGATTTGAGAAGATTTTAGGTTAATATGGGATATGGCATTGTGTGCCTGGAGATCAAAGCCATAATTTACAAGTCCGAACTATCCCCTTCTCCAACATTTATTATCTTAATATCAGATATAATCTGTGCATCTAGATGATAAACAAGACAACTCTATATACTACTGTTTGAAGCTCCCTGTCTGACTGGAATTTCATTTGCATGTCAGATCCATCAATTGTTCTATAAGGTTCTCTATCTCTACGCTTTTTACATAAGCTTTTTTTTTTTTAAATATCAGATAGTCTTCATTCAGATCATTTTCAAAACACCTCCTTTAATGCCATTGATACCAACTCTATCGCAACAAGCACTATTCCCACTTATAATAATGACATTATCATTAGTATCACTTGCCGTCATCTGAATCTCATATCCTTATTTCATCAGCTCGTTAGTTTAAAAAGAGTCACCCGTTGCTCATGTGTTCATCACGTGACTCGTAAAATTTTCAGCGGTTAAAAGTTTCATGATTTTGCCTATTTTTTTCTCTCTTTTTTTTCCTTTCTTCACATCTTTTTGAAGATATCACCAGCTATCACCAAAATGTCTCAATATCAATTGACTCTTGCTGCTAAGTCTCAGTTGAACGGCTTCCCTCAGCTCATTGCTGCTGCCGTCATCAACCATATCCAGCCTACTTCTCCTATCGACATTTCCATTGTTGATGAGGCTCTTGTTGACAAATCCGTCCCTGAGTCCAGCGTTGCTCTTAAGGGCCCTGAATCTACCACCTACGGTGTTGAGGCCCTCAAGACTCTGATTGCTGCTTTCCCTGCCGAGCTTTACGCTAAGGACGAGAAGAAGCTTTCTGATGAGTGGGTTTCCTACGCCTACGAGCATCTCTCCAAGAAGGACTTCAAGCTTCTCAACGTTGCTCTCCTTAAGCTCGAGTCTCACCTCAACTTCCGCTCTTTCATTGTCGGTTACGCGCCTTCCCTTGCTGATATTGCTGTCTGGGGTGTTCTCCGTGCCAACTCTGTTGTTTCTGCTGCTGTCAAGGGTGGTACTTTTATCAACGTTGCCAGATGGTACAAGTTCTTTGAGTCCAGCCCTTACTACGGTGGTGCTGTCGATGTTTACAACAAGGACCTCATTGAGAAGCGCAAGGCTTCCAAGGTTGGCCAGAAGAAGGAGTCCCGTGCTTCCTTTGATATTGAGCTTATTGATGCCAAGGAGGGTGAGGTTGTTACCCGTTTCCCTCCTGAGCCCAGTGGATACCTGCACATTGGACATGCTAAGGCTGCTCTTCTCAACCAGTACTTTGCCCAGGCCTACAAGGGTAAGCTGATTATTAGATTTGACGACACCAACCCCAGTAAGGAGAAGGAGGAGTTTGAGAACTCCATCGTCGAGGATCTCGAGCTTTTGGGCATTAAGGGTGACAAGGTCACTCATTCCTCCGACTACTTTGATGTCATGTACAACTACGCCATCCAGATGATCAAGGACGGTTTGGCTTACGTTGATGACACTCCTTTGGAGACTATGCGTGAGCAGCGTGGTGACGGTATTGCCAGTGCCCGCCGTGATAGATCTGTTGAGGAGAACTTGAAGTTCTTTGAAGAGATGAAGAACGGATCTGAGATTGGTCTTAAATCTTGTCTTAGAGCCAAGATTTCTGTTGACGACAACAACAAGACCCTTCGTGATCCTGTCATCTACAGAACCAACTTGACTCCCCACCACCGCACTGGTACCGCCTGGAAGATCTACCCCACCTACGACTTCTGCGTTCCCATTGTCGACGCTCTTGAGGGTGTTACCCACGCTCTTCGTACCATTGAGTACCGCGACAGAAATGCTCAGTACGCTTGGATGCTCAAGGCTCTTAAGCTGAGAACCGTTCACATCTGGGATTTCGCTCGTGTTAACTTTGTTAGAACCCTGCTCTCCAAGAGAAAGCTTCAGTGGTTTGTTGACAAAAACCTTGTCACTGGCTGGGATGATCCCCGTTTCCCTACCGTTCGTGGTGTCCGCAGAAGAGGTATGACTGTTGAGGGTCTTAGAAACTTCATTTTGGCCACTGGTCCTTCCAAGAACATCATCAACCTCGACTGGAGTTTGATTTGGGCTGGTAACAAGAAGGTTATTGACCCCATTGCCCCTCGTCACACCGCTGTTCTGAGCAAGGACGTTGTCAAGGTCACTCTCAGTGGCGGCCCCGAGAAGGATATCATTGAGGATAAGCCTAAGCACAAGAAGAACCCTGAGATTGGTACCAAGAAGGTCATCTTCAGCTCTGGAGTCCTGATTGACCAGGATGATGCTAAGACCCTCAAGGACGGCGAGGAGTTCACTCTTATGGACTGGGGTAACGCTATTGTTCAGAAGATCAACACCAACTCTGAGGGTGTTGTCACCTCCATTGATGCTAAGCTCCATCTCGAAGGTGACTTTAAGAAGACCGAGAAGAAGATCACTTGGTTGGCTGACACTAAGGATGCCACTCCTGTCGAGCTCATTGACTTTGACCACTTGATCAACAAGGACAAGATCGAAGAAGATGAGAACTTTGAGGACTTCCTCACCAAGGTGACTGAGTTCCATGCCAACGCCCTTGCTGACCTCAATGTCCGTGATCTCAAGGTCGGCACCATCATCCAGATCGAGAGAAAGGGTTACTACAGAGTTGACAAGGCTGCCACTGCTACCGAGCCTGCTGTTCTCTTTACCATCCCCGATGGTAAGACCGTTCAGAGATACGGTGCTAAGCCCACCTCTGCTTAAAAAGCTTAGCAGTGCAATTTTTGTTGGCAATGTGTAGCGACTGTTATATATTAAAGCGTGTAAATGTAAATTTATTAATGAATGAGAATGCTAGTTATGTGAATCATGTTGATCTAAAGCTTGAATGAAGCTTGGACTGTTGTGGGGAAAAAAAAAAAATTCAAATAAAAGGGAAAAAAAATGTGTCATTGATTAGCTGAATGGTTAATTTCCTGTATCTTAATTATATCTTTCGGGCTTTTTTTTTTGCATCTGGCCTAATAAAAATGGCTCAAGTAAAGCCTGTACTCATTCAAATTGACGGGAAAAAGCTCCCTTTGACCTACCACTGTTTGTGTGTATAAAGATACGGTGGGGAGCATTATCCCTGAAAACAAAAAAACTTTTAGTTTAAGCTTTCATTATTTCACTTTTTTCTGTTGTTTCTCTGTTTGTCTTTGAATCACTATCTATATTAGCTTTGGAGTTTGTCGAGACACATTGATCTATATACTAGATATATTGATTGTTTCATATTTTTCTCGAGAAACCCAAAAAAAAAAATCAATCCCTTCTTTCTTTTTCTAAATTTATTTTTTTCACCATGCTTCGTATAGGAGGAAGAAGGCTGAGAACCAGCACTCTGGCAACGATAAATTTCGGTAGATTTGTGAGGCCTAATGTCGCTACCAGCGCCGCCGCGGCAACAGTGACGCGCAATTTCTCATTTACCGCTAGGGCCCTGGATTCGCAAGGGTCACCAAAGCCGGCGTCAGCAAGCGAGCCCAACAACGGATCCTCATCATCAGTAGCCGTGCTTCTCTCTGCTCTCGTTGCCAGCGGACTGACGTTTGTAGGCACCAAATACTACCTTGATAATAACAACGACAAAAATACAACCAGTAACCCCGCTGGTCAGTCGATCAACCACACCTGGACAAAACCAAAATACGGCGGACTCACTGAGTTCCAGCAGGCGTACCCGGAACTTCTTGAATTCCTGGGCCAAACCCGCGTTTCTACCGACAAGGAGGATCTCGAGCGCCATGGCTTTAATGAGTGGACGCCGGCTACCATTGCCGTCTCCGGGTCCACGCCCATTGCCATTGTTTACCCCAAGTCTACCGAGGAAGTTTCTCGCATTGCCAAAATCTGCCACAAGTACCGTTTGCCTATGATTGGCTTTTCGGGCGGATCGTCAATTGAAGGTAACTTTAGTGCCCCGCGCGGTGGCATCTGCTTTGATTTCAACCTTATGAACAAAATCATTGAGGTGCGACCAGACGATATGGATGCAACGGTGCAGCCAGCGGTCGGCTGGGTTGACCTCAATCGCTGGCTCAAGGAGCGCGACATTAATCTTTTCTTTGGTGTTGATCCCGCTCCAATTGCCAAAATTGGCGGCATGGTGTCGACCTCTTGCTCGGGTACCAATTGCGTAAAATATGGCCCCATGCGTGATCACGTTGTAAACTTGACCGTGGTGCTGGCTGATGGTTCCATCATCAAGACCCGTCAGCGCCCGCGCAAATCTTCCGCGGGTTACAACCTTAATCACTTATTTTGCGGATCTGAGGGTACCTTGGGGCTGATCACTGAGATTACAATTAAACTGCAAGTTGCTCCAGAGGACACCAAAGTAGCAATTTGCCCCTTCCCCTCAGTCAAGAATGCAACTGATACTGCCATCCAAATCATTCGTGCGGGCATCCCTTTGCATTGTGTTGAGCTTATGGATGATGTACAAATGTGGGCCGTTAACAACTCGGGCTACACTTCGCGCAAGTGGGCCGAGGAACCGACGCTTTTTTTCAAGTTTTCAGGTACGCCGCGTGGGGTCCAGGAACAGATTGAGCAAGCCCAGGCCATAGCGAAGAAGAATTCTGGCACCAAGTTTGAATTTGCTAAGGATGAAAAGGAAGGGGAGCAGCTTTGGTCTGCGCGCAAGGAGGCACTTTGGAGCTCCATGGCACTAGGCCCCAAGAATGGTAAACTCTACACTACTGATGTCGCTGTGCCCATGTCAAAGCTGGCAGACTTGATTCTGGCCACAAAGGAAGATATTAAGAACTCCGGGGTGGCCTATGGTAGTGCCATTGGACACGTTGGTGATGGCAATTTCCACGCCACGTTGATCTACAATGACACGCCCGAGGAAGAAGCTGCTGCCAAACAGGTTGCCAAGAACGTTGTCTATCGGGGTCTCGAGCTTGACGGCACATGCTCCGGCGAGCATGGCATTGGCATTAGTAAGATTGACTACCTCGTGTCGGAGCTTGGCCCGGATACAATTGATCTTATGCACACAATCAAGCTCGCTCTTGATCCTTACGAGTTGCTCAATCCCGGCAAGCTTTTCACAAAGGAAGGCACAGAAGGTGGCCGCCAAAAAGTCCTTGCTGGCACCTCGCGCGAATATCACCCATTTCCGCCCAAGAATGATGCTGCTACTAATGCTGCCACCAGCACCTCTGAGAAAAAGTAGTATTCAAGGACTGTATAAATTCTAAATCCTGGGGAGATAAAAACGGTGTAATAATAGCTAAAAATTTCAGCAAAACTATAATTATTAATCGCAAACAAGAAAACCTACTGAAAATCAAAATAAAACAACGTAGAAAAATCGGGCAAGAAGAAAAAAAAAAAATTTAGATGCAGAGAATAAACAAAAAGACCTTTTTTTTTTTTTGTTCGTTTGTTTCTTCGAGGCCGATCAATCAACAATGGCATGCTCAAGACCAGTGTGAGCACGAAGATTGTTGGCCAAGCGAACGTTAAGATCTTTATGCTTTGTCTTTTGCAACTTTCTTCTAGCCACCATGACAGGCACGCTACTACGCTCCACAATATAGTTGGAAAATGAACCCAGCAAAACACCCTTGATGGCACTGCGACCTCGGGAACCGAGAATAACCATTGTTGGGTTGACGTAGTCAATGACAGCAGTAAGCAGGTACTTAGGTGACTTGCAGTGAATAATCTCAATGATGACATGGACCTGCAATCGCGTCTTCTTCAGCAGCTTCGAGATGAGCGTCGTTAGCTCCGTCATGGCCTCCATACGGTCGTCTTCTTGCTGCTGTGGTGTCGCATTGTTGGAAGTGCCGTTAGCAATTTCATCTTCGTTAGCACAAACCACGTAAAGGACGTTATTGTCACGCAAAACAGTACCGATTGTCCACTCAAGAGCGTGGGCAGATTCTGGCGACAAATCAGTACCAAGAAGAAACGTCTTGGGTCGCTTGGCCTCGGGGTCCGTCAAAGACGGAATATTCTCACCACGCGACATTGTGCGAATCATCCGTTTCGAGCCCAAGTTTGAGTGGACTGTGCTAATTTCTAGCGGCAGGTTTGCTGCTCGTTTGGCGTCAAGGAATTCCTCGGTATTAGCTGTGTATGGCGCATCCTCGGGGCCATTGTTGTCAAAAGCAGTATTGGGATGAATGATTCGGCGCTTATAAGCAGCATATTCGGCCATTGACGGGGGAGGAACTGCGCCAGGAATAGGCACGTCTAGCAGGGACTGAACCTTGTGAGCGTGCTTGGGTTTCTCGGCCTCGGCAGCAGATTCCAGTAAAGACTTAACGGCTTTCTTGGCAGCGGATACCTTGGCAGGAGAATCAGCACCTTCAGTATCCGAGATTTCGTCATCGGAGGAATCATCAGAAGAATCATCATCTTCTGAAGAAGACCCCTCATCATCGTCATCAACCAAACGACGATCATTTGATGTCCCTGTCGACTTTCTGATAGCAGAGCTTGAGCGCTCTCTTGAAGCGTCTCTGGCAGGCTGCGCTGATGTCGATCGGGGAACTGAGTCTTTTTGCGGAAGGGTGGTGGAATCATATGGAGACAGCATGCTTGAGTAAGACTGCGACCGGCCCGCTAGCTTGGGGCGCTGGGCAACTGGGGTTGTGCTAGGCGACAATGAAGCAAATCCCGAAGCAATCGCCTGGGCATTCTGACTCAGTAATAATTTTTGTCTGTCGACAGAGGGTGATCTGGCAGTGCCATTAAGGTTGGATACGCTACCGCTTCTACCGTTTCTGCTTGCGCTTCTGCTTCTGTTGCTGCTGCTACCAGATTTCCAGAATTTGAATATGCTGGAGCTCTTTTCCTTCTCGCGTGTTACGCTACTTTCTCTGACAGATGTGGAGGAAATGGTAGGTCGCAAATTAGAACTCTTGTAATAGAAACTAGTACCATCCAAGTACGGATCATTTATACTCGAATAATCTGTTGACGGAGCAGAGCGCTGAGGAGTAAGAGAAATTCCACCAGAGTAAGGGGCTATAGGAACGTTGGACGATGAAATAGTTCTGACAGGGCCACCAGGACGAGATCGCGAAGGGCTGCTAGAGGTATCACGGAACATTGCCCCCGATGGCTTGGGTCCGTAGCCACTGTTGCTATCAAGCAACATGGAGTTGGGCTTTCTGCTGGAGGACCGACTTCTATTGGCAACACCAGGCGAGCAACCGCGACTGGGCGCTTCGTCGATAATTAACGAGGGGGTTCCATACTGTGACTGATGCTGTGTTGACTTCTCTCTGAGCTTGCGTTCCTGCTCCTGAACAATCATGAGACGTTCTTCCTCAAGAGCGTTTAAAAGAGACATGATGATAATGCGGTTATGAATGTGATATAAAGAGGTGAAAAAATTATAGTGATGGTGAAAATGTTGTGATAGAGACGGGAGATTGAGGGCGAAAAATGTGGTAAATAATAGAAGAGAGAGAGAAAGGAAGGTTGGAATAATCAATTGAGTCTGATTTTGTGATGTGTGTGAACGAATAGGAAATAATAATAAAAAAAAAAAAGATGCCTAAACAACGTCGGCCGTGTATGCAGAGTGCGTAGACAACCGTTTGAGGCTCCATTATTTGACAAACAGCAAAGCTACACCAATTTTCAAAAAAGCACGTGATATAAATTGAGAACACCCCCTGCTTATCTAATTACGTTATTGGTTATGTAATTACAATAAATGACTAATCAATGTTTGCTGAGTAACAAGCTTTTAGGATATAAATAAGTCGACGTTCTCGTTGTTCCTTCACATCCCGATAATTTCTCGGAATCTCCGGCGAGTGGTTTATTAACTCGTCTTAAACTCGCCGTTGGTCTGGCAAGCAGTGGCGAAAACAAGCCGGAGCTAATATTCCCCATACATTTTTTCTTTATTTTTCATTTCATTTGGAATTTTTTTTTTTTTTTCGTGGTACTTTCGGTATTTGTTTTCTTTTTTGTTTGTTTTTATTTTCCAGTCTGCCTGCGTCTTCCTTGACCTACTCAACCCGCCTGCCCAGCACCCTCGACCTCGACTAGCAACTCCCTTTAAGTTCTTTTACCCCCAACCGTAAATTTAACACCAATCAGCCTGAAAATATATAAAAGGCATCCATTATCCCCTTGGGTGCCTTTTTTTTTTTCTTTCTTTCTTTATTTTTATTTTTTCTTTCCTTTTCTCTACATTATTTATTCGCCATCTTAACATAAAACATCTCGCCCATCATGTCCAGCTCCCAGTCTTCCCACGTCCAAACCGATATTATCACTCTTACTAGATTCATTCTGCAGGAGCAGGCCAAGGTCACCAGCACTACTACTGGTGATTTCACCCTTTTGCTGAACTCTCTGCAGTTTGCCTTCAAGGCAATTGCCTACAACATTAGAAGATCCACTCTTATTAACCTGGTTGGTCTTTCTGGTACTGCCAACTCCACTGGTGACGACCAAAAGAAGCTCGACGTCATTGGTGATGAGATCTTTATTAACGCCATGAAGGCTTCTGGCAAGGTCAAGGTTATTGTCTCTGAGGAGCAGGAGGACCTGATTGTTTTTGACAATGACGGTACTTACGCTGTTGTTTGCGATCCTATTGATGGTTCTTCTAACCTTGATGCTGGTGTCTCTGTCGGTACCATCTTTGGTGTCTACAAGCTCCGTGGTAATGAGGGTTCTATTAAGGAGGTCCTTAGACCCGGTAAAGAGCTGGTTGCTGCTGGCTACACCACCTACGGTGCTTCTGCCAACTTGGTTCTTACCACTGGTAACGGTGTCAACGGCTTTACCCTTGACAATGCTCTTGGTGAATTCATCCTGACCCACCCCAACCTTCAAATCCCTGCTTCTAGATCTATCTACTCGGTCAACGAGGGTAACAGCTTTTACTGGCCTGAGGGAACTCGCAAGTTCTTTGAGTCCATCAAGTTCCCCGAGGACGGTTCCAAGCCTTACTCTGCTAGATACATTGGTTCTATGGTTGCCGATGTTCACAGAACCATCTTGTACGGTGGTCTCTTTGCATACCCTGCTGACAAGAAGTCCAAGAGCGGTAAGCTTAGACTTTTGTACGAGGGCTTCCCCATGGCTATGATTATGGAACAAGCTGGTGGTTCTGCCATTAACGATGCTGGTGAGCGTATCCTCGACCTTGTCCCCACTGCCATTCACCAGCGCAGTGGTATCTGGTTGGGTTCCGTTGACGAGGTTGCAAAGGCCAAAAAGTACCTTGACCTTAACTAGGCATTTTTCATACTTTAAAAATTCTCATGACATGTGTAACGAATGATTTAACTTTTAATAAACCTGATTTTTTGACAGGCCTTTATTTTTTTTTTTGACAAGAACAATAACAATTTGGTGCAAGTGTCCAATAACAGACGCCAAATTGACGTGGTGTATTTCCTACAAGAGAAAAAAAAAAGGTTCAGGGTTGTTTCCCCAGATTTCAAAGTTTTTTTTTTTTTTTCACTTTTTATTTGCTTGCACTGAATAGTCTTTGAAAACCAAAAAAAAAAAAAAAAAAAAAAAAAAAAAAAAAGTCAGCAGACCCTGGCAAGTTCATGTCGATTTTATTTTTCTTTATTTTTTTTTTTTTTCAACTGTTTCCGAGCATCGGGGGGAGGTAAGGAAATTTGCTAAACAAAAACAACCCCCCATAAATGGATTTTTATTTTTCCTTTTTGCCTCTTGGTATAAAAGTTGTTGTCCAAAAATAAAATAATCTTGTTTTTTTTTTTGTAGTCTCCGATAGGCTCCCTAGAGTGAAAGAGAGCCACGTCGTCTGTTTTGAAAAACAACAACAACAACAAAAGATTTTTTGATTCCGAGACCACCACAAGATATATATTCCTATACAACAGATGATACTTTTGTAAGCGGGAATTTACCCAAGCAGTTTTGTTCATGTTGATATAGCCCAGGTTAGATGTCCTCTCTTGTACATAACCCCCCACGCAGGCCCTAGCCCCCAAACTAAAACCCGGATTGTTATTCTTAACCAAACAACCCCGGAGTTCTCCTAGTAGCAGCAGCATCTGTAATAATTCTGTGTAGTCTTTTTTTTCTTTCTGCTTCTTGAATCAGACTGGAAAGCCTCGTGGGCATGCACTGGTTCGCGTTTTTTTTTATTTTATTTTTTACCCCACAAAATACGTGTCATTGCCGATGGGTCTCGTATGTGTGCTTGTGTTTGTGCGGTTTCTGTCATGGTATTGATTATGTGATGAGTTAGGTCATACGGGTTTGTCTAAATCGCCGACAACCTGTCCCTTTTTTTTTGTGTGTGTGTGTGTGTGTATTTGGTTGTTTATTAATGGGAGCACACACATATGTAAATAGTGTATAAAACTGTCCCGAGTTGTATTCATTACTGGTGGTGCAGTTTACCCCAGATAATCTCAAATATATATATACTTTGCAAAGCTCAAGGGAGAGAGAGAGAAATAAAAAAAAAAAAA
>JAJMRT010000542.1:0-14884 GCA_030558065.1 Geotrichum phurueaensis
GGTTGTGACTGTTGAGCCTTCGCTTGAGGGCCTCAAGGCTGCTGGTGCCAAGTTTGGCTATCCCTACAGTTATTATTATTATTATTATTATTGTCATAAATTAATGTTAAAATTTTATTTTTCTTTATTTATTTTTTTTTAGAAAAAACAAAAAACAAAAAAAACCTTACTGAATTAAAATACAATAACCCAAAAAAATAGATAGAAATCAAGATTAGCGATTCCCTCCTAACTTGTAATCTTACCCACTTGCGTATGCCCACAGGATAAATAAATACAACTGCCACTGGCAATTGTTTCGTTGAACATATATATATACTATATATAATATATAATACTATTTTTTTTTTTTTAAAATAAAAAAAAGATTCGTGTCGTTCGTTAATCATCAAAAAAAAAAAAAAAAAGAAGAAAAAAACCAGGCTGCTTCCGCGCCCTTTCAAAGGCTAGTTGAGCAGCTCATGCAACCGCTTGACATTTAAAAACCGCGCCATGACTTTTGCATGCTCGAGGACGGCAGCGTCGTAGAGCGCATTAATGCGGCGGTCAAGCTCGAGAGCCTGGAGGTAGCGCAATGTGTAACGCGCCTCCATTAAGACCTTGACGCCGGTGTCGAGGTCAGCGCGCTGGCGTTGCAAACGAAAGGCGGCAACGCGCTCGTTGTATGTGTTCCACGCCGCCACGTACTCCTCCATGAGTGCACCGTAGCGTGCCAGCGCCGCGCGGTCGGCGAGCAGCCGGCTCGTCTCGGCCACGGCTTCGTCGGCGATACTGTCCGGCAGCACCGGCGGCCGCAACGCGTCAATGACATGCGCTGCGTCATGGAGATCCAACTCGCCGGGCACCAACTCCGGTGTCGGCAACCGCTGGGAGGCAGCTTCGGCGCCAAAGTCTTCGGCAATGACCTCGTTGATCTTGTCCATGCTAAAGTTGCCCGTTGTTTCGGTAAATGGCGGCACGTTGGAAAAATCCTTGCGATTGAGGTTAATGTAGCTCGCGTTGGCGCTGGAATTGTTGCTGTTAAGCGGTGTGCGTTGCCGGTGGCGGCGGCGGCTTGTTGCTGCAGCTGTTGCTTCTGCCTCCAGATCTGCGGTCTGAGGCGACTCTACAGGTTCAAAGACGCGCTGCCGCTTGCGCGGCGACTTGATATGCGCATCATCCCCGCCAATAGAAGTTTTATTGGTGGCACGCTTGCGTGGTGACGGTGGGATATCGAGTTCTTCTACTTCATCTTTGTCGTCAGATTCCAAAAAGACTTCTGGTTCCATTTTCGGCTCAGGGGTGCGGTCAAGGGGAGACGGGGGCAACGGCGGCTGGCGCTTCATAGAGATTGGATCCTGGAGCGTGCTAGCGCGGCGCTTGCTGGTGGCACGGCGCTCTTCAATGTCAATCTCTTGAATTTCATCCTCCTCGTCAAGAGTCAGGTCAATAAATTCTTGCTCTGTATTTGACGACGATTCCGTAGCTGCCGCCGCATCATCCTCGCTGTCCGAGCTCGTTGGTACGTAGTAGTGCATGTTCGACCGCACTTTTGGACCCCGGCCGTTGTTAGGCCGGATCCCCTTGCCCTCGTCGTCCGATGAATCTGTCCCCGTGCCGGATCCGTCATCTGCGTCGTTGAAAAAATTGGAAACTGATGCTGCTGACGGCCTTGATGACGCACGCGGCGGTATGTTGATGTTTACTCGTTCAGAGCTATTGGGCTTGAAATGATCGTCAGTAGAAGCGTGCTCATTAGGATTAGTATTGGTTTTGTCGTTGCTGTTGTTATTGTGAGCTTCTGTCGATGCCGCGCCTGTAGTGAAATCTCGACTAGCATTGGTATTTGTAGTGCCCTTTTCATCCTCCTTGGTGCCAAAGTAAGGCGACGATGCTGGCTGCGACTCTGGCGGTGAGGGCTTTCCTTGTTGATATGTGAATGGCTTACTAGCACCATCTTTTGGCCTTCGAAACGAAGAGGCAAAGCCATATTGAGGCTGGCTATCTTGTTTTGGCCGCCGGAACCGATCCGGTCGGTGATTTCGTAACGGATCAGTATTGTTATTGTAAAAAAACCCATAACGCTTGTCTGTCCACTGCGGCTGACTGGCACTGCTACCCGGTCGCTGATAACTCGTTGAGAAGAATGTTTCTGCAGTGCTGTAATGGCCGCGCCGCGCCTGCTCTGCAAACTGGTTCCTAAAGGCACTACCGCTGCTGCCACCAGACGTCGAGGGTGCCGCAGGTTCTGATCTGGTACCAAGAGTCTCGTCATATTTATGTCGCTCAGCAATGTCTATTAAAGTATCATACGCTCGTTGTAAATCCTTAAACCGATCACTTGCCGTTGGGTCATTATTGTTCTTGTCGGGATGGTACTTGAGCGCAAGCTTACGGTAGGCCTTGCGGATGTCGGACTCGGTTGCCGACAACTGCACCCCCAGCAGCTCATAGTAATTTGAGGTGCTCATAATAATTTAACGGTGTGAAATGCGCTTTCAATTTTATGGTTTATCTATTCGTTTTCAAATTCTGGCGTTTTCTTTTTTTTTTTTTTTTTTTTTTTTTTTTTTTTTTTTTTTTTTTTTATTCTACTTCTCATGGAATTAAGGGTAGTTGATATTTTGGATCATTGGGATGATGTTCACAGTAAACATCACAAACCTGAGCGAAACAAAAATAAAAAATGAAGAGTATGGAACCTTAAATGCTTATGTCATAGTAATTACATAACAGAAACTCGCGTACGCGTGTGTGCGTGTGTGCTCTTGCCTTTTTAGAAATAACTAATATTACTATCACTTTTATCAATATTATTTTATCTTTTACTCAGCTTGCCATGCTTCAACCGCGCGCGTTAACTGCTCAAGTGGACTGTTTGATTCCTACGACTACTCCAATGACGATGGCAGCAAAAACCAGTCCGGCCAAAACCAAGGAGACAATCTTTGCTTGGCGCGACACGCGGCCAATCACGGAATCAAACTTGCCCGTGCCGAGCAGCAACCACATGGGCGGGAAGACAAATGAAAATAAAAGAATCACCATCTCGGTGGATTTGTTACATAACGGCGTGCCGTCATTGTCATAACGAGTGTTGCTCTTCTCGTCAACCAGAACATTTGTCATGCCTTTCCGGGACGACGAAGAGTTGAGTATTAGGTTTGTTGTCGAGTTATCGTCGTCAAAGTTCGACAGCGCCGACTCGAGGTCTATGATGTTTTTTGATGCCATTTCCTTTTTAACCCGCCGAGCAAAATCGAGCTCCTTGCGGATGTGCGCATTATCTCGCAGTTTTGATGCTGACGGCTGAGAATTGAGCGATGAGGTTTCAAAGCTATGCGCTTCAGACCGTGGTCGAAAACTCGTGCGTTTCGTTGGCGGATTATAGCTGTTGATGTTTGTGTTTAGCGGTGGTAACATTCCAGAGCGCACGCGACTCTGTCGTTGCCCCGATCGGGTGTTGAAATAAATGCTATCTTTGTTGTTGGATGATGCGCTGTGTACTGAATGTACGATAGAGTCTGTGTCATTGAACGAGTTGTAAAGCGGTACTAACACAATCCCAGACTCGCGTGTGCTGTTGCTAAAATCAGTGGAAGCGTTTTTGATGTGGTTGTCGTCGCTAACTGTGTTGTAGGCCGAGTTGCCTTTTTTGTTCGTTTTTGAACCACTTTTCTGGCGATAAACATGAGGCATAAATGGACCTGGGCCTGGCGGCAGCACATCCTGAATCGTTTTTGCGCTAGATGGCTCATCTGGGAACGACGCTTTGAGCTGCGGGCTAGCTTTGATCCGTGGACTTTCAAATGTCGAGGTGGGCAAATTGAATTTTAAACTATCGTCAAAAATGAAAAGACTAGATGCGTCCGAGTCATTGGCGTTAGAGGAAAAAGAGAGCGTGTTGAAGTCACGAACATTGACAAGACGAGTTGGTGGAATCATGTCATCTGCTGTAGAAATAGTTGTGTTTTGCGCCAGTGATGAAGAGGTTACTGTTGGTGACTGAAGATCATATCTGTTGTGAGGAAAGTTGAACACCGAGTTCCCACTGTTGTTATTACCGGTGGTGTTGGTGAGACCCTTAAACGTCAGTGGTGACGCAAGTTCTTGCTCGGGACGCTGTCGAAAGGGCGACGGCGCATGTTCGGTTCTGTCAATGTCGGAATAGAATGACGACTGGCTGGAAATAATACTGTCGTGGTTCTTGCGGGCAGCTGCAAGAGAAATGGGATTTTTCCAGGTTGGCTGGGTATCCGGAGATGCTGTAGAAACAGGGTTGAAGTTGGTGTTATTGTTGGTATCAACAGAGTAAAACGAAGTAGCGACGGAGTCGGCGTAGTAACTGGAGCGGGAGGCCATTGGAGAGGGTCAGGCGGCGGTAAACCGGGAGGAATGAAAGGAGCTTTTGACCAGCAAAAACAGTATATGTGTGTAGGAGAAACTAAACTGTAACAAGGAGACAGACAGATATCCAACAAGAAAGCAAACAAAAAAAAAAAAAAAACAAAAAAAAAAAAAACTGGTGCTTGAAAGGAAAAGACTGGAAATCGTTCGCAGCGTCACGGAGGCGCAGAGTCGAAGGGTCGCAGAAGCACTAAAGTACACAAGAATTAAGGGGGTAATGATGATAGTTGACAAGAGAGGTAGTCAACACTCAAACATGGTTCTACAAATTTTAGGTAGCCACCAGCTCACCATCGTCATTACGATAGACGCGACAGAAACTTTTACTGTTCCTCACCTGCAGTTTCATAGCGTTGGTGCCCAAGACGTCATCTGTAGGTCCAAGTCCTAATGCATCGTGATGGGAACGTTTTCAAACGCTTGCACTTCCACTCTTGGAGGTGCCTCCACATACATCTACATATACACGCGACACTTCAAACGTCAATAACAGGACCTGAAACATACCCACCAGCAGCCCAACGCAGTCAACGCAAAAATAAGTGTATGCAATGAACCCGATAGACATAAAGTCTCTAAGAATTACTACCAACTACAACAGAAAAGAATCCAAAATCGACAAACAAACAATTTAAACAATACATATATATAACAGCGGAAAGGAAAAAACAAGTGTATTTACAGTTGGCTGAGCGCCGGGTCGTTTAGTTTGAAGCAGCGGGCTTCTTGGCACCGTACTTACTTCTCGAGGTTCTTCTGTTGGGCACACCCGCCAGATCGTTGAGGCCGCGCACACATTTGTACTTGAGACCGGGCAGATCCTGGGTACGACCACCACGGATAGTCACAACACTGTGCTCCTGAGCATTGTGGCCCTCACCGGGAATGTACGCAGTCACGACCTTACCATTAGTAAGACGGACTCTGCAGGCCTTTCTGTTGGCGGAGTTGGGCTTCTTAGGCTTGAGAATCATAACTCTCAGCACAACACCACGCTTAAATGGGTTGCCCTGGAGATCAGGCGTCATGGAGCGCTGGGCCTTTCTTCTTTTCAGCAGCGTCTTAAAGTTACCGCGGCGCGAGATCTGGTTAATGGTAGCGTGGCGGATTTGCGGCTTGGTCACAGTTATCGAAGGCTTTTGCGCAAACTTGGCGAGCGAGAGCGTCGGCTGGGTGAGGAATGGCGAAGTGAACTTGGTAGAAAAAGATCTGGCAGGCGCGGCAACAGGGGCCTTTGCCAGAAGTCTCGAGCTCTGTAACAGGTATCTGGCGAACATTGTGTCGGGGGGTCGTCGTGAACGGGATCGGGTGTTGTCGTCGCTGTGGGTGATTTTGGAGAGTGAAAAATTGGAGGTCTTGGTTTGTGTCTTTTTGGATTTTCTCATTGGCCCAACCACGGTTACCCTGCACAAGTATAAGCCCTAAGCCCTAGTTGCAGCACCAGCGCCATGTATTTAAACGCGGTTTGCCATCTCTTAGAAAACTTTTCTTCTTCCTTTCCACTCTCTTTTTTATTCATTCAAGGGCCGAGCAGGTCTTGCTGCCTTGTAGACACTATGCAAACAGTAAGTATATCTCGCAATCACCTGCGCAAGTGCTGTTGCTGTTATTATCATGATGACCAGTTGTCGCCCCAATCATAAAAAATTATGATGATTCGACATTATCCTAAGCCAAACGGAATTTTCTGAGCACTCGACAATAGCACTTGCTTGCATTTTAAAGATTTTCATGTGAACTTCCTGCTAACCGTTTTGTTTATAGTAAACTTAATAGATTTTTTTTTTTTCTCTGAATATTTCTTTTTTATTTTTCTCTTATTTTCTTATCATGTTGCTGATGATGTTAAAAAAAAAATTCTATGCTAATCATGAAACTTAATGATTAATATTTTTTATTCCATAACTGAAGCATCACTTTCGTATACACATTAGTTTTCGTTTATAAGTATCAATACAGTTTTTGTTTGCAATAGCTATTACTGGCGTAGTCGTAATCAGACCTTTCTCTTTTTCTTCTTCTTTGGCTTGGCCTTGGCTTTCCGTTTAGAGCTCTTAGTGTCAATGTAGTCATCGTCGTCATCGTCATCTTCGTCATCAAATAGCCCAAGGGGATCGTCGTCATCACGATATATACTGGGCTCAGGGAAACCGTTGATAGCAGCGTGTTCAGCGTTGAGTGACGCGCGCATAAGCGACTCCTTCAACACATTGTCTGCGCGTTCCGGGAAAACATAGTGAGCTTGGGCCGCCTTGATCTCCTTGGCTGTAAGCTTGCTCTTGTCAATCTCGCGCTTTTTGAGGATGCTTGTAGTTGTCGTGATAGTCGTTGTTGTCACCGTGGTTGTTGTCTCGATGCCCTCCCAATCACTGTATTCGGACGAGTCCGAGTCTTGTTCTTTGGCGGCTGCGATAGCAGAAGCAAGAGTGTCGTCATTTGGTTTTCCAAAAAGCTTCTTGGCAGTGCTAGTGGAGGATTCCTTGATGGTCGTCGTGGTAGTAGTCCGTGCCGGCGACACGGGTGCGGAGGGCGGAGGGGAGTTAGGCCTGATAAGAGTTAGCAATGGTATATCGGACCATGGCTGCAGCCAAACTTACTTCTCCACAGCGGCAGTGATGAGCTCAGAGGCCCGGGAAGTGTCCTTAGTCATGGCGCTGCAGTGGCGAAGGTGAGTTGGGATTAAGAGTAGCTAACGCAAGCAAATAACGGCACCATGGAGGGGAAGAAGAAGAGAAAGAAAGAAGGAGAGAAGACTGAAGAATCTAAACGAGCGAGAAAGCACGAGACCAAGTGGAAACGGGCAAAACAGGTAGGGCTAAAACAGAAAAGAAAAATAAAGGGCTAGGGCACTTGCACCTTCTCTTTTTGGCGGTAAGTCAGGTTTTATTGCTGTAATATTGGCTTCAAATAAATAACAAAAAACAATTCCAAAGTATTAGGTGCCATTTTCTGCGGTTGCTGGGCCTTGTCTCCAACCTTTATTTCTAACAGGGTTAGGAGCACGCCCAATTGAGCAAATGGTAAACAGAGCTATTCAGAAATAGCAAAATGTAAACAGAAAATAAAAAAAAAAAAAGGGTGTAAACAAGTGTAGAAATACATAGATGCTGGTTATAAGCTGTTTGTTGCTAGCAACCTGCCTCCCTATTTATTTGTTATGTTTGTTTACTTATATTTTCGCCGACACTGATATTATTGGGTTAATTATCCTCTCACTATTTATTAACCCATTGATCTTCTTTCCTTTTCCCTCTTCACAACAACACCCATAATGGAACAATCTGGCCCCCTATCTTTCTCCAATCACTTCTGGGGCAAGCAAGAGAACGGCGTACATGTCCTGCTAACGCATTTCAACAACACTAAGCAAACCGCTGAAGAGATCAAAGCGTTCTACAAGGAGCGCGCCGCAATTGAGGAAGACTACGCCAAACGGCTTGTCGCGCTCTCACGCAAAAGCCTCGGCGCACATGAAGTGGGCACACTTAAGACAGCGCTTGACGATATTCGCCTCACCACAGAGGCCCTGGGAAAGACTCATTCAAATGCAGCTAGCCAATTCAAAGTCGAGCTTGATGATCCGCTCGCTGCCTTTAACAGCACGCTGCGCACTCGCCGCAAGGCCATCCACCAGCTCATGGAAAAACTCACAAAAGCAAAGGTCAACCAGCAACAGGTTGTGGACCGTGCACGCGAAAAATACGAAAGCGATTGTCTCAAGTTGAATGGATACAGAGCCCAGCAAAGCCTGTTGCTTGGTAAGGAGCTTGAGCGTAACAATCAGAAGCTTGAAAAAGTGATGGCTGCTATTGAGAGCAACAAGCGCGATTATCAAAACTCACTACGCTCGCTGGCCGAGATTACCGAGCGCTGGACCAGTGAATGGAAGGTCAGCTGCGACAAGCTACAAGATTTGGAGGAGGAGCGTGTTGGCTTCTTCAAGACTAACCTGTGGGGCTACACCAATATTGTGTCGACAGTTTGCGTGAGCGACGATGAGGGGTGTGAGAACATTCGTGTTGCGCTTGAAAAGTGCGACGTCAATACTGACTTTAACGCGCTGATCACCCAGCGTGGTACTGGCTCTGAAATCATGGAGCCACCCGACTTTATTGATTACGCGCTCGGTGAGACCCATGACAAACCCAAAAAGTTTAGTCTTGCGCAGTTTGCGCGGGTTTCCTCGCTCACAGATTCCGCAATGGACAGCGGCTACGATCCCAGCGCATCTCTCATGCTGCGCACATCGGTTTCTTTGAACAAGCCATCTTCTGCTGCTTCGATAATGTCGCAGTCAACCGATGCACACACGGTGCTTATCAACCGCCAGGTGCCCACGCTGCAGTCGGTAGCCGAGCAGCCTCACCAGCTGTCGCAATCACAACTATCTCATCAGCAACAACAACAGCATTCAGACCTTGCGGCGAGCAGCTTTGGCGCGGTGCCGTCTTTTACCCACCCACAAGAGTCTTCTAACTACCAGATCTCACCGCAGCCATCGCCAATGCAGGAGGATATGTCGCGGCAGCCTTCTGTCTACTCGGCATCGTCGGCTGACGACAATGAACATGCTCAGGCAAACCCTTACAACATACAGCCCCCCAAGGACACGCCTGTGCAACAACAGCAACGACAAGAATCTGAGCAGCATCAGTCAGCTCCTACCCAGCAGGAGGAGCCGCCCCGGAGAACATGGGCGTCACCACTGCGAGCACGTGCCAGCCGAATGGACGTCTCATCGCCGGCCAGCAAGACTCGTGCTACCGACAATGAACGGGCCAACACTAGTCGCTTTGGCAGCCCCCTTAGTGCATCTAGCGATTCAAATGTCGGAACTGGTAGCACGTCGTCGACACGCCAGGTTCTGACAATGGGTGATAACATGTTTGATTTAGGTGTTTCGGCGAAAAAATCTCCATTTGATGCTCGGCCCAAGTCTGCGTCACCGCTCAAGTCATTTACCAAGGATGACCCGCTTGTTATGGCGCTTGAACGCCTCAAGTCAACGTCGACTAACGGAGCTGTTGACTCACAACAGCAAGATGATCTACCCCCGCCTGGCCGCAATCCATACGGTGGCAGCTCAGGTACTATTCGCAGCAACGCTGGCAGTACTAGCTCCCTGGTTCCCCCCAAGGCTGCACACAAGGCTACTGACATGAAGCTGACGCAGGTCAAGTACAGCAGCCAAACTAAAGAGCTTTTTGACACTGACGAGCAGCCGCCGCAGTCGCAGTTCCAGCGCCCGCGCAGCAACACTGGTGGGGGCGGCTCATTCCGCGGCAGCATTTCGCACCAGCCAAGCAACGCTAGCATCCGCCAGCAGCAGAGACCCCAGACCATGTACGATTCGAGCTACGGTTCTGCCAATCCAGAGTTTGGTCGTAGTAGCACGCGTGGTAGCCACCAAGGAAGCGGCTCGGTCTCGCCGTCACCATATGACATGAGGCGATCGGCATCGCCGGCGCCGCACCACTCGATTGCACGCAGCGTCTCCCCTGTCCCGCACCAGCAGATGGACTACCGCCGCTCAGCGTCTCCCGCGCCCTACCAGCAGCAGCAGCAGGATTTTAGACGCTCCGCTTCGCCTGCGCCGTTCCAACAGGCCCAGCAGGGTGACTTCCGGCGGTCAATGTCGCCTAACCCGCAAATGGGCGAGTTCCGCGGGTCAATGTCACCGAACCCAGACTACCGGCGCTCGGCGTCACCGGCGCCGTTTCAGAACAGCCACAATTACCCTGCGGCTGGCGGTCGAGGCAGCGTTGCTGGTGGAGACTTCCGCCGTGCCGCGTCGCCTAACCCTCAGCCCAATGATTTCAGCCGCTCGCCCTCGCCCAATCCCATGATGCAGCAGCAGCAGCAGCAGCAGCAGCCAGACTACCGCCGATCAATGTCGCCCAACCCGCAAATGGGCGATTTTTCGCGCGCAGCTTCGCCAGCGCCCTTCCAGCAGCAGCAGCAGCAGCGTCCAGGGTCGTCAATGGACCGCAACCGCTCCGTTTCGCCCAACCCCTACGCAGCGCCGCCGCGCGCCAACAGCACGGCAAGCGCCTACAATGTGCCGGCGGGCCAGTCGCAGCTGCCGACGACAACGCGCGACGGGCAGCCCGTCAAGCTCTACGGCCGCGCCATGTACGACTACCGCGCCGCCATTCCCGAGGAGCTCAGCTTCCGCGCCGGCGAGATCATGCTTGTTACCAAGATGCTTGACGACGGCTGGTGGGTTTGTGAGACCCTTGCTGACGGCCGCACGGGCTACGTCCCTAGCAACTTTTTGAAAACCATGAATGTCTAATGGCGCGGTATCGCAAGGGCTGTTGATTCTTTTTTTTTTTTTTTTTTTTATTCTTATTTCTTTTTTCTGTGATGAGGAAATGAAAGTCATCTATTTGTTTTGTTTGTGTGTATGAGGGAAGGATTTTTTTTTTTTTTCTTTTCTGGTTTGTGTTTCTTTTGGGCCCTTTTTTGGCCATGTTTATGATTCTTTATTTTGATGTTTAGGAAGGAGTGGTGGGTTTATATCAGTGTCATGTCTTTTTTTTTATATATATATATATATATATCATTACTTATTATTATTATTGTCATCATTACTGTGGCTATTTGCTAACTGAATTTGAATTGTCTTTTTTTTTTTTTGGTTTTAAATTTCATTTTATTTTCATTTCAAATTAATTTCATTTTTAATTTTAATTCTATTTTTTTTTTTTTTTTTGATCATGGTTTCATCTACATTAATCCGCTAATGTTTTTTTTTTGTAGTTAAACAAACCATCACCATTCCGGTTTACTAAATGTGCTCCATAATTGTAATCAACCCACTTGAAATTAAAATTAAATAAAAAAATAAAAAAAATAAAATTAATAATAATAACCCTCTTGGTCGCCGACCAGGGGGAACCTTGCGCTCTGTCCCCACCCTTTACACGCTAATAATCTTGCTGGTGTCAACGCCGCACACTAGCAAACCCTCGTACAAAACACTGCCACCCAGCAGCTTGCCCGCAGATTCCGCGTAGAGATAGCCCGTAATAAATGAAACCCGCGCTCCATCGTCATTGTACAAAACATGCGCGTGGCTATAGCCCTCTTCCTCGCGCAGGTACAAGGCGCGGGCGGGGACGGTGCTTTTGTAGTTGGCGCAATCCTTGAGCGCGGCTAATAATCTCTCAAGATCGGGAAAAGTCGCCACAACAAAGTCATTAGTGCCAGGCACGCGGCGGACATTGTCCAAACCAATGTTAAAGTAGAGGGAATGAGCATTGGCCACGTCGAGCTTGCCGTCGGGCAGCACCGGGTAGCGGGTGACGCGGCCGCGATTGGTCTCAGCCGAAATAACCTCGTTGGTGCTGGCAATGTACTCTAGACCATTGGCATACGCGAGCTTGGTGACAACCGGCTTGCACGTCGATTCCAAACTCTCGGGGTCCAGGGTGCAGTGGACAATGTTGGTGGTGCCAAGGGGAGCCAATTTCATCTCAAGCATCTTTAAAATGGAGTTTTTAAACCCATGGTCGTTGCTGATGTAAACCTCCGTGGGACTCACGGCCGCCACGCTGTTCGGCGTGTAAATGGCCTTGTGTTTAAAGTCGTAGAGATGCTCAAGCACGGTGGTGCCCTTGGCGTGCTTAAACACCGAAACAACACTACCGGTGCGCTTGTGGTTAACAAAATGGAGATGATTATCAATTTTTCCAGGAACAATGGAAACACCATGAGAAACAAAATCGCCAAGCTTGTCGCCTTGAATCTCCAAAGCCACTGCGGTCTCGGCCACGGGGTCAAAGAGGTAGACCTGGTCGTGGAAAAAGCTGCTTGTCGTGTTGGCGGTCTTGCTGTTGGTCAGGGCGGGATAGTATTCAGTCCGGCCGGCTTGGGTACCGGCACTAAAGTAAACCAGGCCAGTGGCCTCGTCAGCAATCAAATCCTCAATGGAGCCAAACTGCGACAGCACATGGCAATGCTCGTGGTTGATGAGGGGCACATCGGTAATTGACTTGATACCACCGTCAACCTTAACAAAGCGAAAGCCGAGGAAAATAGCCACAAGGGAAACAAGGACTTGTACCAACATGATCATAAAACCAAACAATCAATCGAAAAAGAATTAAACAAAAAAAGTAAAAAAAAAATAAAAAAAAAATGAAAGGCTAGTTATGACAACAAGTCAGTGATATATTCAGGCGGCCAGGAAATATTCAATAGGCCTATGCTAGAGAAAGAAAAAAAAAAAAGTTATGAAAATAAAATAAAATGACAATAAAAAAAAAACATAAACAACGTGAGATGAGACGTGCAGATCGGGGCCCTTTTATATCCATTCAAGAGCGGATGACATCAACTGGCAAGGAACCTTGATAATTTCCCCGCAATTTATTATTATTACTTTTTTTAATTTTTTTTTTTTTTTTGCATCCGAGCAAGCCGCCGCCGCCGCCCCCAACAGACAGCAGCAATTTGCATGAACTCAACAGATGTCGTGCTGGTCGGGGGTTAGATCCATAACTGTAATCACCATGGTCTTGCAAGTTTCACATAAACCACAAAAGAATTAAACAAGGAGGGGGTAGCAAGGGTCACTTTCTTCGAGGCGGAGGTTGACGCGAGGGCTCGATCTGAGGCGCTCATCTGCTCAGATCGGTCCATACTCGCCTTCGTACACTACAGCGCCGGCGCGGCGATGCGCATGCACGTATTCCACTTCGTCCGACGCTAGAATCTGCGTCGCGGTAGGCCGGTCGCCCGGGTCCGGCGAGACCATCCATTCAATCGTGCGAAAGAGTGAATTGTCGGTCATAAAGGTTGGAGGCTGGGGCCGCGGCCGCCGTGAGCGGGTGATGCGGTGTGGCGGCTCCTCCTCGATTTCGGTCTCTTCGTCGGTCGACGAGCTGCTAAAATTAATCACGGCGGAAAGATCGCCGCAGCGCAGCTTTTGCCAGTGCACGCCGTTGTGCGGCAGCATGATGTTGGCCGCCATCTCCAGCATCAGCAAGCCCAGTGAGAAGATATCCGCTGCTGTCGAGTATTCATGGCTCTCAAGCACTTCTGGCGCAATATACTCGCGGTCTCCTTCGCGTTCAAAGCCAACTGGCACTGGTAGCTTGGTGGCAAGGCCAAAATCGCCAATCTTGATGCGCCCGTATTTAGTTATGAACACATTTGCCGGCTTAATGTCGAGGTGAACAATGTACTGTGAATGAATGCATTCGAGCGCAAGCGTGAGTTCAAGCAAAATCTTCCAGATCCGCCACTCATCTAAACGCGATATGTTGCCGCGTTCTGATAAAAACGCGTCAAGGTTACCCTTTTCGCAGTACTCAGTTGCAATGTAGAGATGGCCGGTGGAGTCCCAACTGTCAATAAACTTGACAATATGAGAGTTTTTGAGCATCGTCAGTGACTTGAGCAAGTAAGCCTCCTCGGAGTAGCGGGTACGCGGTTTAAGTCCTAGGAACGGTCGCTTGGTACGCTTGATCGCGTAGAGCTTGTGTTGACGTGATGACCGCAGCGAGCCTGAGTATACAACAGAGAACTCGCCGCGGCCAATGACCTTGAGGTTACAGTAGCGGTTCCGTAGAGACGGGTCATCTAGTAAGTCTAATTTTGTAATAGTATTCTTTGCTGGCGTTTTAGGCGATTTAAGCGACGAGGATTGTTGTGGCGACCAGGTTTTGCGGCGGCGTTTTGGCGGTGTGAGTTTAACGGGTGGGGACGAAAGCCGGGTTTTCGTAGGCGTAGAAGGGATGTCATCTAAAAATAAACGATGCTGTTGTTGTTGTTGTTGTTGTTGTTGTTGTTGCTGTTGCTGTTGTTGCTGTTGCTGTTGTCGATGATGCAGTTTCGTGTTTCGTTTGCAGGGAGTGTCAGGAGGCGCCATGTTCTCGATATTGTCTAGATTGTTGATAGCGAGCATGTTGCGTTTGTGGCGCTTTGACAGCAACCCCGTTGACAAAAACGCCGTTTGCAGCGGTTTGACGAGTTTGTTGTCCGGTGTTGTTGAATCCAATGAAGATCGTTTCTTGGAAAGCTGTTTTTTTGGGGTTGCTGCCGTCACGAAGGGGTCACGCTCGGCGGGCGAGTCGAGTCCAGACGGGCCGCGCACTGGCGGCGGCGACTCGGACGAGTCACGCAACAGGCTCGATGATGACGCGGTCTTTTTACTGGAAAGATTGAATAAAAATGCTGTTGTCGCGGGTGCCGACTCCGACCCCTTGAGACGCGACTTTCTTGATTTGCTGGTGGTGAACTTTGATATTAGGGGCGACGAAGGCGAGAGCTCGTGTATGCTGCTGCCGGTAAAGGAAGCCGCTGCGGCGGCGGCAGCGGCAGCGTTGGCGCGTGTATTTTTTCTATACGACGACGACATTTGGTTAATTCATGATACAGGTGAAAGGTGGTGGCGGTGATGAGTTGGACGTTGCAGAGGCAGCGGCGGTTGAAGAAGGGAAACTTCAAGAAAGGGAAAAAGGCGATAGAGAGAGAGAGAGAAAGGATGGGG
>JAJMRT010000543.1:0-14856 GCA_030558065.1 Geotrichum phurueaensis
TCTAACGCACTGTTGTGACGATCACGTCGGGTTTCCCTTGACACACGGACTAAGTTCGTGGAAAATTCGGTGCCATCGGAATGTATGAAATAGATAGTGAATAGCGCATCCCTCGCTAGAAGGGTATTTTTGTTGTATTAATGTCTTCTGTGTATAATTTTTAAATAGTTATAAGGACAATAAACTGATTATATATATAATATCAACTCATTTATACATATATTTATTTATTTAGATATAAAACTCTTAGTTTTGCACTAGGCTTGGGCTATGTGGTTTCGTGGTGAACTTTGATAATTATCATTACCAGAACTGGTCGCCCCAGATGTGCCCCATTCCAGTCAGTCTCATTAAATGCCAAAACTTGGCTATTCCTAAAATTACCAAAATATACAAATATTATATATTATTTGTATTATATATACTCACTCAAGCTTAATAGTTTTTTTTTTGTTTTTTTTTTTCAATACCTAGAGTAGCATAACTCAAACCGGGCGGGCCAAGATCCAGTGTATATGTATACTATATAAAAAATTTTTTTTTAATTAAACGCCTATACAAATGCACACTAAGTTGAAGGTGGGAATGGAAATATCATAGCTGCATACACTGAAAAATGCATTATCATTTTAAGTTGTTACCTAGAATAAAAAGTAAAAAAAAAAAAAAAAATGTCATGGTGTAACTAACTACTAGTCACATTTGAATGGCAAGGAGTTTGTCTATTATCACGACGCAATGAAATAAGAACAACCGCCCAGTGTGAAAAAAAAAATACAACAATTTAATATCTACTGAACTTTTAGGAGCTACTTGGCAAGTATACTCCCTGCTGTTCATGGGGTTTGAATATATATACTTTATAATTATAAAAGTTTGAAACAGAAACAGCTACTAGTAGAAATATTGTTCAAATCCTAGATTGAATACTTTTTTTTTTTGTTTGATTGGGTACTTGAAATGTGTACAAACGTGAGGACAGTGCTATTGAAAAATTATGTATATAATTTCACTAATTAACCTCCCTACAACAATTTATAGCCAGTCTGATTTTTCCAAACCATCAAACCGCCAATACTTTATTCTTTTTCGAAAATACCGTTAATTTTGTTTGTTAATTTACAAAAAAAAACACATAGTCTATGATGACAGATTATCCATATTTAACATAAATGTATTACCAACAATGAGAAATACCTTTTGCTTTAACTCTCAACCATTAAAAATCCCTCATAATCACACTCATATATGCCCAGTAACCAATTAGTTGCTCACCGCTTTTTAGGCGTGTGAACCAACCACTCAGAAAAAAAACATATCAAAGCCCATGGTTTGAATCTGTACCAAATCACCCATTTTTTATAAATTGCCTTTTTATGGTATATTCTTGCTCATTACAGACAAATATACCCTGCAGCTCATGCTAAAATTTACCTACTGAAGTAGCACTGGTAGTAATAGTTCATCCTTATTGAATGCGCTCTAGATTTCCTTGGCCTCCCCCTTTCTTTATCTTTGAAAATGTTATCAGCAATAGTTTCCATGAGACAGCGAAAGTAAACTGATAGTAAACTACAAACAACGTATATATATAAAAAAAAAAAATACACAAGTTAAATTCATTCACACAACGCATTTTTAAGTGGGGAACACCTTGGTTGCGCTAAAATCATCAAAAATTTCACGGGTAACAGGGTCAACAATCTTGTTGGGTTGAATCCCCGCCTTTTTTGCATAATCGTCGAGCTTGGCCTTGCCATAGATACGACTATTAGGAAGCATGACTGGATCTGCGTCAAGATGGGAGTGATGATGCAGGGCGTAGGGCAGCGGTTGTGCTAGATTGCGCAACTCTACGGAGCACACTGGGCACATGTAGCCCCGCGTAAGATCAACCCGATGGTTGCGACCAAACGGCTGGTGCAGGCTAGGCGGCGTTAACTGCTGTTGCTGAACTTCCTCTGCCGTCATCACTTCGCATGAGTGTGTCTTCAGAGCGGTGATGCCCGTTGCCAGATACTGTAGGAAGAGCGACCGGTGTGGCAGACCGTGCAGCTCTTGAAATGTCTGCACAAACATATCCGCAAGCTCGTCCCAGCGCTGTGGCGAGTAGAGGTCGTTGTATGGTTCACTATCCTCAGATGACCGGAACGCCAAAAGCCCCGATGCGCGCATCATCAAGTCAAACTTAGTATCCGCGTTTTTGATTAGATTTTGCCGGTAGTAATGGATGGCCTCGGTCGGTTTACCTTCCCGGACCAACTCAATATACTGCTGAAACTTGATTTGGAACTCCAAATTGCTGCGAACTTTTTTCAAAAATTGTCGGTTCTCGGCACACCAGGCCTGACACTTGGTAATGACATGATCTGTCCGCAGCGAGCGTTCAATCTCATTGCACTGCTGTAGCTCGTCAATATCGACTAGTTTCTCAATGCCCCGGGCACTGGCCAGGCCCACCGCGGTATTCGGCTGTCCATTGCGCAGACAGTAGTCGACAAGCAGCATATCCAGCCGCGTGCGTGACCACTCCTTGTACTTTTCCGAGTCAACGTCAGATACTTCGGGGTCGTACAACTGCGATAGAAAGTCGATCCGCGCCCGCGCTTTGCTCACGTTCCCCTCGTGTTCAAACCTCAGGCTCGACATCTTACGCTTCATCCCCTGGACCCGGCCAATCATCCCATCAATCTTGCTTAGCGCCTGCGCTGCCTCGCGCCCGGAGTAGTCCAAGTCCATCGCACTGTCATCTGCCGTGGTATCGGTGGCGACCAAGTTCGGTGTATTCTCTGTCAGGTTCACCACCTCCTGCGCTCCAATCCGTAGCTGCTCAATGTTGCGCTCTAAATGCCGCTGCGTAGATTTAAACGTCTTGCGCATAGACTCAAATGGAACCCTTAGTAATGGCTCCTCCTAAAATAAAAAAAAACAAGCATATGAAACCTGTTAGTATCAACTATCACGATAGCAGTTCGAGTGTCCCAAGCGATGCAGAGCTTACCAATTGTAAAGTGTTGTCGCCAAATGCCATTATTGATTCCGTCTAAAAATGAAAAATAATCTCAATTAAATTTTTTTATACTGTCTATTATTATTATTTTTTTTTTGCTTGCTTCGCAGAATATGAGATGTTAAACGGTGCACAAAGATTAGATGTGAAGTTCAAATGAATTGGATTTGATCGTGGGGTTTTGGAAACAGAGGTTATTAAAACAGCTGCTTCCCAAGTATTAACTGCCAAAACTTAAATCTCATCACGTGATTAGATATTACTTACGATTAAAGCTATAATTTTAAAGTTTAAACCGAAAGTGTCAAGTAATAATTTTGAGGTTCCTATTTTTCAAAAAAAAAAAAAAAAAAATTAAAAGCTCATGCTTCAATATCTTAAAAGGCACTGCTCATAAACCTGGGTTTTCTTTTTCGGCCATGCTAAATTAAAAAAAAAAAAGTAGGTAGCGGATTGGCGATATGAAACATTTACAACAGTTTTCTTAACGCATAATCTGCTATTTCTCAAGACAAAAAAAATGCCAGCCGACTTGGAAACGATTGCCAGCCACTAAGTGTAATAAGTTGCAAAAGGGTTTCTTGCAAACAGTATCAAATAATAGGCAGTCTCATAAAAATAAGAGATTGCAGTTTATACTATTCATTTGTCACTATTCTTTTTTTTTTTTTTTTTTTTTTGCCGATTGGCTTTTGGAGTGAACACAGAAGCAAATACCCAATGGCGGCCGTGGCCTACGACCCACATTTAATTGAAAGTTACCAGGGCTATTTTTTCAAAACTATTAATTGACGTCACGGAAAGATAATAAAACACGATACTATGGATCGTCATATACCGTATTAAACAACCTCATCTTACAGAGCTGCACACTGGTGGTGATCCTGGTCGATTCAACGATATATGTTCCCGATTACTAGATACATGCTTTTGGTAGGAGTATGTGTCTCTTGCAAGTTTTAAAAGTGAGCTGCAGAACTAGGCCTAGTTCAGACGTGGGCAGCGGAACACAAAAATCATCAGATGTAAAATAAGAACAACAACATCCCGCCATAAAGCGGAGTGTACTAGGTGGCTCAAGAAATAAAAAGCCAAAAAAAAAATAAAGTAAGATGCTTTAGAGCTTGAATAACTTAGAATATTAGTCTAACCGATTGTTTTTTCTTTCTTTAGCGAGCTCTGCATTGGTTTGTAGTCTCTTGATATTTGTGTGCGGCCACGAAAAAGAATAGCCGGATCCCACCCCGTAATTTTTTCTTTTGTAATGCGTTTATGGTATTTAATGGCGACCTACTGTAAACCTCAAAAGTCTCTTATTCCAACCTCTCTTAGAAATCACTCAAACTCAAAACTTCACACTCACTTCAAGTTGGTGAACGTGAATGCAGGACTGGCGTTTGAAAACCCAATACCAAGTTTGCAAAACATACCCACAAGGTTTTGCACTAAGCGAAGAATTCACAGTCTGAGTGAAGAAATTAGTTTTCCCAGGCTAACGAGAGTTTTAGTGCACATTTGATTATGAAAATATAATTTGATTGTTTATACTAGGCCTACGTCCTGCTGAAAAAAAAAAAATACCTTTGCACCTAGTTTTACATGTCAAAAAACGGCCACGGCCATGGGCTACCTAGCTACTAACAACACATTCACAATTTTTTTTTTTTCAAACAAACAACCAAACAACCGTGCCTTTGCTAAATAAAAACCTTTTGATTTAAAGCCATTAATTCTTTTTTACTTTTTTATTACGAGCGTCGTCTGGCGCCAAATTGTGTCAGCTGTCCAGCTAACGTAGACTTTCGAGAACTATGACTTTCGGTAGGGATTGCAGGCTTAGATTGCAAGATACTATAATGTAAGTATACTGGCTTACCTTTTGTTCTTAGTATAATTTTCTTGATTCATGGACCAATAAGAAGATGAGCAAGGTTCCATAAGTCATAAAAATTAAATTGTTGAATTATATCTTGTTAATTGCCATGTGTAATTACCAGCCTGAGATCTTTTAGACAATTATAAAAAGAACCTATTTATTAAAGAGAATAGGCCACTTTTTAATGATTGTTTGAAAAAAAATATTTGTCGGTAAACTTGAAAATCATCGTATGGCAATCAAAATAAACGACAACTACTATTATATAATAATTAATGACTAATTGATTTGATTTTCTAAGAAAAAGCATACAATCTTTTCAAAAAAATACTTGAGTTTAGTTTGCCAAGCTCTGAGAAAAAAAAAAAAAAAAAAAAAAGAAGAATAAACGGTAAGCAGTAGAGCTTGATATGATTAAAAAATTCTCATTTAGAGCTCGGGCTCTATTGCCTTAGTTTTGCCACGTACAAATCTTGTGGTTGTTGCTCATCTAATATTGTAAAGATTTATTTATTGAGATGATTCAGCACGTAAATCTAGATAACAGTAAATTGACAAATTTATATGGCGGCCGATATAATTGAATCAGAATATCAAACTATAGATACGAAAAATGAACTGTTGCCTTTAAATATGGTATTTATTACCTGGGTATTTATGCGTAAAAATGTGGTTAAAATATTTTTTTTTAGTCTACAGAAGCTGTCAAAAACCATGTAAGCATGTATCTGAAATAGATTTTTTTAGTTTTCTCAAACGCGTCAACAAATAACGACACACTTTTCGGGCTGAATTAAACGTTAATGATGCAACAACAATGCATTCGTATTAACTTATATATCATCTTTGGAGACTCATTATCAATTCAAAGGCAATCATTCAATCAGAATTGAAAGAATGATTAAGATCGGAAGTGGTAAAAAACTGACCCATTTCAAACACTGCAAAACTGCACCGAAGAGTAGTCATCCGTAGCTCTCCTTCTTCATTTATTCAAAAACCTTTAGTTGAAAATATCAAGTACATTCCTTATGCTAATCATCATTTGAGATTTTTCATTCAAGCTCTGATTTGTGAAATGCCTTGGTTCCACAAGTCTCGATTTGTCCAGATGTTGATTTAAAATAAATAAACACTTACAAAATACTACAACACACCAACAGATTTTTTAAATACCTAAGTAGATGTTTTTCTTTTAAAAAGTCCAGTTATGGCTCTTGGCTTTATGATAATGAAGAGCTGAACATACTGATGCAAAATTGGAACTATGATCACAGCTGCTAAAAAAAGCCAGCTTTCTATTTTTTTCCTCGTACAAAAATCAGTGTACAAAAGTCATGGTTTATTTTAACTTTCATAGTTCCTAAAAATATCATTCCGAATATGTTTCATTCTAAAGGCTATGCTCATTATGTTATATATACGTATTAAAGTGGCTTACATTTGACTAATGATTTTGGGACTCGACAACAAGAATCAAATATATAACAGCTTTTGCTGTGTACATAATGAAAAAAAAAAGTTTGTGATACTACTATTTCTCGGTTTCCGACTAATGAAATTGTCTGTCTTAGATAACTAACAATACAACATCTGTTAGTTATCACGTTAAAAATTAAAAAAATAAATCTGATCTAATTGTTAAATAGAAAGTTCTGCGAGAGGTTTAAAATATCAGCTTTCAAGACCAAACTAGTCTTTGAAAAATTGTACTTGAATGATCATTATTTAACAAAATGAGATTATGGGCCGACTTAGATGTAAATTGTTATGTCTTTAAACTCGTTATAAAAGAAGCGACTAAATAATATTTTTACTTTGGGATATTACGTGCTGTGGCTGAGTTGGTAAATACAAACCCATACAAGCGTGGTAACAAATGTAACACTTAAAAACGTAGCACAAAATTCTAGAGAAAAAAAAAATAAAAATGAAAACCAGCACATTTGACAGGATTTTTTCTTTGTTTAAAACTTTTTTAAAGATGGGAAGCTCGATCCTTAGCCGGTTGGCCGATCTGGTTTTACTTGATGTAGGATGTGTACGGCTAAACATTATCGAGGGCAATGCGACTCATGAAACCATAGATATCTCAAAAACTTGGGTCATAACCTTCAGCATTCTCAGATCTGGCTACTGCTAGTGACTGCCCTAGTATCATGCTTGCATAAAACTTTTTAATGATAATAAAGATTTAGACTGCGAGGTTCAGGATTTATGGTCGCTGCAATATTGGTTGGCAAAAACCGATTGTGTGTACTTTTTAAAGGGGGTTAGGGGGGTAACAAGCAATTTAAAAACCGCTATCAAGCTCTAATAATACTTGCAAGCATGATTATGAGCTGATTGTTTTGTTTAAGCAAGAAAAAAAATCAATAAAAGAATTTTTTCGCCATAGCCTTAAAAGATGCTTAATTAAGGTTGGCATTGGGTAGTTTTTTTTATTTTTTTCCAATTTTTATAGAGTGGCAGGGAGAATCCTGAAAAATTGAGTTTATAGTGATGAATTATGAAAAGTGACCTGGATTAAGAATTTAAACGGGACCAAACCAAAATCTTTGCTCTCTTTTTTTTACCTGTTAATAAACGAGTCAAAAAAAAAAACAAAAAAAACAGACAGGTAGGATCTAAAGTAAGAAGTGATTTTTTATTAAATTATTGCTTTGAAGGAGAGATAGTTTTTTTTCCCAACATAGACGAGAATGTAAACCTCCTTTCTGAAAATTGATTAGAGACTAATTTGGATTTGGGGCCCTTAGAACTATTAACTCATAAGGCATTTTCTGCAGATACTCCAAGTGCACCCAGCATGCAACAAGAAGTGCGTAAAGCTGCTTTAAAACCCCCCAAAAAAACTTAAACGAAATTATTCACGGCCAGTATTAAATCAAACCAGTACCACCGTGGAATTAAGAGACTATGTCAATTTACAAGAAATAATAAATGGTCTCGAAGAATTTAAAATATTTTTGCAAAAATAAGTTGTAAAGTCATAAACAACTGTGTAATGACTCAAAAAGGTTAAAAAACATTTATATAAATAATACATATTAACCTGTCATACGGTAAAAACACTCGATACTGGTGTACCTCTAAGTTGTGCAATTATATGTTCAGTTTATTGTCCTTACAACTTATTTAGCTATAGATAGAAAACATTTATTTCAGGTTTGTTGTGAACCCCATGTCTAGGGGGTCTATGCTGTTCGCATATTGGTCTTTTCGCTTCGATGGCGCCGAGTTCTCCACAAATCGGGTTTGTGTGGCAAGGGAAACCCGTCAGGACCTTCACTGAGGTAGTGTGGCACAGTGGGAGGGGCAAGCCGGTAAAACCTTGACAAGCTATGCAGTTACGCTAACCATCAGGTGGGAGCCGCACACGCATCCCAGAATTGGAGCCAACTCGAGCCCAGCAGTGTAGTCACGTGGCATCGTTCGTTACGGCCAGTCGCAACTAATTTTGCGTCTTTGCAAAATTGTTTTCGCTGTTGGGGAGTCGAGCCGGCGTTCATGCGCTCTGCTTGGTTACTGTTTTGCCGTAGTTGATATCACTAGACTAATTAATGAGTAGGGAAGGAAATCCGAACTTTTACAGATATGTGACGTAATATCAAGGCCATTGAAATTCAATAGTGAAGGAGAGGGGGTTTACCCTGTATATAGAATACTTGATAAAGTACAAATTCCCAAAACCAAAATAATTAAAAAGCCGGTTTGCTCCCCTACGACAAGTGAGAGATCCGGTTTAAAAGTTTTCTTGAGTTACTAGAAGGGGGGGTGGTCAACAATTTACAAGAGTAAAAAAAAAAGGTTTAACTGGTAATATAAATCTGTAAAGTTAAGCCGGGTACTGATACTTTTGAAAAAAAAATGGTTGTGAACCCTCTAGTTGAAACTACTGGAATTGAATATACACTACAAGCCGAGTAATCTGAGAAAAAAGATTATAATTAGCCTTTACAACCAGTCCGCGGCCGGCCCTTTTTGCATGTTGGTTAGCGATTATTCCAATACACCTAAACTCCAGTTTAAGGGATGTATTGTTGGAAACGTTTTACGTCCCTTAATACGAATATCCCTTAACCTATTTCGCCAGCTAAATTAGACATATATTGACAAGAAAATACGTAGCTATGTGCTTTAATCAACTAGAAAACTTCCAAATATCACTCTGGCTCTCACTTCGCCTTCTTCTCTTGCTCAAAACCTGCTCGTAGCGCAAAATATCCTCCAATCTTTGTTTGCACACCTTATTCTGCTGTTTTTCGTGTGATTGGAGCTGATAAAGGCACTCTAAAGCGTCACTTGCAAAGATTTTAAGACATTCTTTCATAATAGTATCATCTTCATTATTATTCCCAAGTTTAGCGTCATTATAACCTATCTTTCTGATAATAATGTCATCTAAATCGTCTTGAAAGTGTGAGTGTAGGCAGTGAAAATTCTCCCTCTTGACAAATTTCTTTTTCTTTTTTTTGTAAAATTATATTTTTTCATGCATAAACTCTACTTTTTGTGAGGGTCATCAGCCAAAAATATTATTTTCATGCATAAACTCTATTTTTTGTGAGCGTTATCAGCCAAAAAATATCTTCTGGCATATGTTTACGTAACCTTTTAGGTAATATTTTTTTTTGAATCCCTTGCTCCCGGAATTGAAAATTAGGGATTTTAGTATGTAAATTTAATTCAGGAAGAATTTGTTGTCCCTTGCAATGGAGAATCCCCTAAAGTTGGTGTCCCGTAAACTGGAGTAAAGGTGTAGTTTGAAATGCTCTCATTGTTACGTACATACTGGAAGCGGGGGTTGAGTCGGGTCCGTTGGTTGACTTAGTGTGGTCATCCATTGCAGGCAAAATAATATATTGGGGACCTATCTTTTTCTGGGACATGAATAACATAATCACTATAATTATATACACTATATATGTATTTGCGGGCTAATTAAAAGCCACGGACCTTAGCATTTACCGAGTTTGACAAATCAGCCAGAAAGCAAAAAAAAAAAAAGACAAAGTAACATCGTTTAGGTCTACACGAAGCACGCAGATGACTTTTCTACTTTTTTTTTTGTTCAACAGTGGTGAACGTTGGTGGATTATCACTTTTCGACGTTTTTTCTTGACTTAATTTTAAGTTGTTTTTTATTAGGAGGTCTGATACCGACGAACTAGAATTGGGACAAGAATTCTCAGCAGTCCGGGCAGTGGTTAGGTGTAACGGCATTTTAAGGCGAAAGCTGGTTAAACGGAATTTCCAATGAACATCAGTTTTTATCAAGAACCTGAAGTTTTACTTTTTATTTTGTTTTATTTTACATTTTGTGATTTATTGTATCAAGTAATTTTTTAGTATGGCCAACTGACTGGGCAAAAAATATATTGATTTGAATTGAGTGGTGAACGTTGATTATTAGGAGCTACAGGTAATAGCCGGTGAGCCATTAGATTCGGGAAACCACGATGTTCTAGAGCCATACAAGCGCCTTCCGTAAAATTATATTGTCGATCATTTAATACCGTTGATATCAGCTGCAACTAGTAATTGACAGATGAAATACAACCAGAACAAAAATGGAACCCGATGGGCAAGAAGGAGCAAAAAAAAAACAAAAAAAAAAAAACTCCGCGGGACCGTATTCCTCATCATAGAACTAAAAGCCGTGATTCACACTTGCATACATTACAAAAAAAAAAAACCTCAACGTATTACGCGAAAACATTTTCTGTTGTTTCAACTTACAGACATTTGATACTATCAGTACTCTATAAATGATAATATTTTGTTATTACAAAATTGACAGCAATGCCCCTCTAATACCATAAGCGAGATAGAAAACATCTCAGATGATTTATCATGCTTAAAAGACCGTGAGACCCTGAAGGCGTGTGCATAACTGCCGTTGCGCATTTAAGGTCTCCTCAAGTCTGGACCGGCGACCGCCATCCGAACCTTGAAGCCGAATAAAATTTGCCGGCGCCCAAATCAAGTCAACTAATGTAGACTGGGGATCACCAGTACATGCTACTTGTTTCAGCGGTACATGAGCTTAAATCTGTTTACTGTGTGTATCTATCTGTGTGTCGGCACTGGACCGAAGAAGAACAAAGCCTTGAAGGCGAAAGAAATCGATGCGAGTTCTAGGCCCCTGTCTCAAATCTATAAAGCAGAGTGAGAATCTCAGATCTCACTGAGAGCATAGCTGGGAGTTCTCCAATTTCTCTACCAGTTAATAGGTAACGCTCAGACAAAAATTTTGGTACTATATATACTAATTAATATATAATATAGAGCCATCGCAATAATTAATGGGTATTACTGTAGACTCATGATGAGTTTGAGCTTTTGCCCTCTGGAATTATCCTGGCTTATCTCTCGTGTTCTCCCCCTCCCTCTTGATGACTGAAACAGTAGTTAAACAGATTTAAAATAAACAAAAGGACTGTTTGTAATTTTGTTTTTTTTTGTGCTTGGTGCTATTCGACTTTGAATCGACTTTATTTTTTTTTGCAGAGATTTGGTAGCTAACCAATTTTTTTTTGCTTCAAACGTTAACTTGTTTTTTTTTTTTTTTTTTTTTTCAAATTTGACAAAACTGGCAATATGCTACTCTCTTAATGGTACGGTAGAATTAATTCTATGTAGCAAATTTAAAGCCGGAAATCACGTGCCAAAATGATGATTAAAAAAAAATTGTTGAAAGACCAAACAAAATTGTGTCAAGTTTAGCGTTATCAATTTACTTATTATTATTGTATATATATCCATTATTTATTTGTTTATTAGTATTACTATTTTCCTTTCTCGAGCCAAAGGAAGTTAAGAAAAAAAACAGACAAACAACTGTTAGACTTTGCTGTAAGATTTAGAGCAAAGAAAGGGGACACTTGACTATTATTCCATATCATCAACCTACCATTTGTCACCATTTTTTTTTTTTCAACTTCTTCTTGTACATTATCGCCAGGCTAGACTTTTGATATAGACCTATATCAAACTGCATTAAATCATGGTGTCACGAAAGGTCTCCAGTGTTTAGGGCGTATACGTATAATGACTATCATAGGGTAGCTTTTGCTTTACTATGGCAACTATAGGCAGCACGGTTGATGATATCCCAACTAAGTTTGTTACTTGCAGGTAATTGCTATTGTTACTTTAGAACCACGACTGTAGAGTCGAGACTTCAGGTTTTTATTTAGACCTCTAGAGAAAAAAAAAATGGCTCAGAAAGGCAGGATTTTTTTTTTTCATTTTTTTTTTTTTCATTATTGTAAAGCTCGAGAACGAAGACAGATGAGGGTAGAGCTGTGCAGACACAACTACATGCTGCCATAAGGTTCAATTCTTGCTTCTGGGCCTTTATTATACTTGAAATCTTTTTTTTTTAGATGGGTCTAGCAGCTTGATATATCTCGACATTTTAAAAGTCGAGACTTACTGCAAGTCAGTCTATTATGAGGCCCACCTTCACCTCTTAACCAACGCCTTGAATAATAAGTGAGCAGCAGCACCAGCAGTCCCGGGCCAAAACTGCCGAGGCCTAGAACCTGAAACGAAGGGAGAAAATCAAAAGCACAGTAGTGAAAATAATGGAAATCTGGTTCCGTTTGGCTTGAAAAAAAAAAAAAAGGGATGATGCAAAAAGAATTGCTGCTGCGCGGATAGTAAAACAAAAATATATTAATGAAAACAGAGAGAGCCTCGAGTTAGCGCTGAATGAAATTTGATCCACGGATTGATCTCGATATAAAGTGCGCACTGTGAAATATGAAATCCTCGTTTGTTTGCCTTTTTTTTTTTTTTTTTTTTTGCAAGCGCACATATGAACCTCAGGCGGTAAAAAAGAAAAAAAAAAGGAAATAATAGGTTGATAGCAAGAGAATTGTGATAATTTTTATTCAAAAGGTCGAATTAAAATAATCAGCCAAACACGAAAAAAAAAAATAATCTGTAACTGAATGTCTTATTTCTTTTCCTCTATTTGAAGATGAGGAAGAAGGCAAATCGGGAGTCTGAAAAACTTGTGGGGAGACTCTGCGGTTGCTGGTTTTATCTGACATCTTTCCTCCCCCTGAGACGTAACTACAGCCGCCTAATATTGGCACAAGTGTGCTTAAAAAACTGCTGTTGTTAGGACCCATGGAGGAAAATATCTTTTTTTTTTTTCCTGCCCATTGCCGGTCTATCCCCATAAAACTTTGCATAAGCGCATAGACTTTAAAGGCCTATATCGAGGTATGGATGGCCAGGCATAAGACTAAGTCAAAGTTGAAATGGACCCAAACCTGGACCTGGAGATGTGAGCAATGCCGCTTAGTCAATGGTACTAATTGCGCGTGCACACTGGAATATAATGTATATATACAGCTTGAAAAAAAAAACAACCCCCCTAGAGATATCACAAGATTAAGCGAATGTATAAATGCACAAGAGATATGAACAAAGGCCCTCTGAAACAACTTTATTTGGATTTAAATGGAAATGCTTATAATCCTTTAAATTTTTTTTTTTTTTGGTTTTTGCTTTAAAGTTTCATTCAAATAATTACTATGTATGCGTGTTTAGTATTATCTGATATATATACACACTAGCTTATAAGTTGTTATGACGACTTTTAAGATCTCTGTACTTACCAATATCTGAAAGACGCTGAAAAGATTTACTAATAAAATTTTCAGAGTACATGGCCAGAGTCTAGACAGGAAAGAATGAGTCTAGAACTTTTCAGCCTTGAATCTCGATACCACTGCTTGATCTCTGCACGCAGAGATACGCAAACTGCAAAAGATAATAACAAAGATCCCTTTAATTCTGTGACACACATCTAAATAAAGGAAAACTAATCTAGCAAGAATTACTCTATTTCTTGCTACCGCTTTCTTTTTAATTTTTGAAGTATAAACGCAGTCTTTTTTTTATTCCCATTTGAATTCGCATTGACTAGAAACTATTAAATCATAGTAACC
The DNA here is from genome assembly GCA_030558065.1 of Geotrichum phurueaensis. Taxonomy (NCBI): domain Eukaryota; kingdom Fungi; phylum Ascomycota; class Dipodascomycetes; order Dipodascales; family Dipodascaceae; genus Geotrichum; species Geotrichum phurueaensis. Next base: position 13,856 of record JAJMRT010000543.1, read on the forward strand.
TAGCCTCGACTGTTCATTTTGACTGCTAGAAAAAAATTGTTTACATGTTATATCGTTACAGATTAATCAGTAACTACGGGGAGGTCAAAGGATTGAAGATCAGGGCTTGGCTAGGCAGTCTTAATGTAAATTTAATACTTGTAAACGTTTTAGCCATACGAAAATCTAGTAGAAGATATGAATAACTTAACTTGCTCTTAACAAAATTTATTAATAGGTGCAAAATTATTGAGAAAAGTGGTTTATGTTAGAAATACTCTTCTTGTATAAAGAAAGAAAAGTAAAAATAATGACAAGACGATAACGAGTTTGAGAGGACTCTTTTTGCATTTGATAATTGAAAAAAATAAACAAAAAAGAACAAAACAATAAAGGGTAGTTTCAATTGGCATCCCTATCACCCCTGCCGCATACTGCCTTTACAAGGACTCAAAATGTTCAATTAATATATTCTCAATGCAATGGTTTTCTTTACCTAAAAGGGGGATTTTCAACTTTTTTATTGACCTTACCTTTTAAGAATTATTTTATTTTATTTTTTTCTACTAAATTTCAGATTTTCAAGGGTAGATTTTTATTAAAAAAAAAAAAACAATCTTTAAATTATCCTCTTTTATTATCATTTTCTTTCTTTCTTGATACTAAAGAAACTGTCAATGTTATATATTTATACCATCGTATAAACATTGAAGAAAGCTGCATGGAGACACACAGAGTAGTTCCTTGTACCACCCTGGCTAAAATTTTTGTCGTTCGATTTTTACATGTAGCCCTAAACCTTAATCTATTTTCTCTAAACAACCTCCCCCCAAATATAGTTAAAGAGAAAAACCTGAACTTGGGAATAATGACTTTAGTAACTTTTTTTTTTATTTTTATTTTTAATTGCTTTTATTGAAACGGGGTTAGCTTCTAGCTTATTTTATTATTATTATTATTATTATTATTATTATTATTATTATTATTATTATTATTATTATTATTATTATTATTATTATTAT
>JAJMRT010000544.1:0-14794 GCA_030558065.1 Geotrichum phurueaensis
ATTATTATTATTATTATTATTATTATTATTATTATTATTATTATTATTATTATTATTATTATTATTATTATTACTATTATTATTATTAGTATTATTATTATTTTGCTAATTCAATTTCTATTCATTGTCACATCAACATACTAATGGCTTTTGTGCTAGTGTTTTTTTTTATTTTTTATTTTATTTAAAAAAAAATTTTTTGCTCATGTCTTGATCTGTAATAATTAAATATTTTGATCCAACGCTTTATTTTCAAATGCAGTTCCAACCAAATAAATCATGTCTCTTTTCTCTTGTATGCATAATGGAAGATAATATATACAAGCGAACTTTTTTTTTTCTTCCATAATAATAAAAAATCTGTATGATATAATATATATATATATGTAGGAGGGGGAAAAAAGATGAGAATATAGAAGTACACTAACAATCACGTGCATTGAGTACCGGTTACAAATCTTCCAACAAGTCACGGTCAGTTTCGTTAACCTTACCAAGCCCCTTGGTGTCGTCATTATCGTGGTTCTGCTTTTTTACGTCTCCCTGGGCGCTATTGGCACCGCCAGTAGCTTCACCACCATTGCCCACGTCGTCAACACGGCGCCGGACATCGGACACAATGTTATCAAAGACGGAGCGCAAGGTGCCTGCGGCAGCACGATTGTTGAATAGCAGCCGGCCAAAGGAAAGCTTGTTAGCGAAACCTCCGTTGTTGCGGCCGTCATCGAAAAGACCCGTGCCCTCAGGGGTGAGATGAACGGTGCCACCAAGAGTACACGAAAAGAGCGTTTCGAGCGTCTCGTCCGCCAGCACGACCATCCGGAATGTGGCGAGATTGATGTAAACAGGTCTAGCAGGGTCTAACGCCTTGTTGAAAGCATCCTTGCTGTCCTCTGAGGCCTCTTCGCTTGCACTTGCGCTGCCGCTACCACCACCAGAGCCAGCTTCATCCTCATCGGGGGTTGAGTACTCAAACGCGCGATTGATGAAGCTCGAGACTGCCGAAAGATACCGCACACTTTGCTCATGCTGCAAAGTCTCAACCGAAACCTCGTGCGGCACTGGCACGAAATCACTGCGGTCGACATCAATAAGATCGTGTTGGCCGATGCCGCTTTCAGCACCCTCAGCTGCCGCACGGTTCGCTAAAATCTCATCGTTATGTACGCGCGCCTTTAGAATTTCCTGCTGGTTTTTGGCGCGAATCCGCTGTGATTCGGCATCGAGAATAGGCGACTCACCCTCCCGAAACGGGCGAGTAAGGAAAAGAAGACCCTCGGACATTTTTAGGATACCTTCGCGGTCGACTTTGTTAAGACCAGCCTCGTCGTAGAGATCGTAAAAGTATGACATGGCAGACATGAGGTCTGGCTGCACCAAAGAATCAAGTCCTTGAACCACGTCTTGTAACGTCAAGGTTCCCACCATCTGGCTGTCCCAGCGATTAAACAGTCGGTAAACAAAATCATGCGGCTCTGCGCGCTTAATCGCCGTCAGTTTTTCCGCCAATGACGAAAAACAGGTGATTGATGTGCCTGCCACAAACTGCGGATCCATCCAGTCTACAATGCCGGCCATGAAAATGCTAAATGCATCTAATGTCATGTCAGTTCGGGTGGCACCAAGTCCAAGTCGGGTATCCTGTATCGCTGCGTAGAACCGGTCGTAGATGATTCCGAGCTGGTCCATTGACAAGTTGCGAGTTTTTGGTAAGTTTCGAATTTGCGTACGCTTGGCAAAAATTTCAATGTCGCCCAGAATTTGGTTTTCAAACTTGCGGCGGTAACTGTCAATCATTTCGTCAGTAATGACTGCGAATTCCCGGAACGCTGCAATCATAAGCTCTTGGAACTTAGTCACCTTTCGAATTTTTGGGTTGTTGGAGTCGGGATGCACAGGGTCATCTAGCGTTGAAAAATACTGCTTCAGGATTTGAATGACCACTCCGTCATCAGTGGCGTCTAAAAGTTCCTCACCGTTGACTCTAAGGATAGCCAATGCGACCTGAAACAACGTCTTGGGGCCTTCCAGAAAAAACACGTCCATGATTCTAAATGCAAACACAAGCGGCATAGAGTTGATAAATAATGAGAGAAACCAAGGTAGTGATACTACAGATAGCTGAACATCGTGTTTAGCCAAATGATCCCAAAGAATCGGCATTGTTTTTTGCACCAGCGCTTCAAAAACCTTCTGATCAAGCAGCGTTCCGTACATGGTTTTGGAGTAGTAGCCCGGAAGCATAATGTCGCAAACCTGGGACAGACACCAGAAAGCTTGTTCTTCAGACATGTAAATAAGCAGTGCGGCAGCAACAATGTTCATCGCCTGACAGTAGCCAACTTCCGGGTTCTTCCATGAATACACCGTTAGAACTCGTCGCAGCCGCTCAATCCCTTCGGGATCTTGATATCCTGCGTATTCAGGTAATGATCTGTTCAAATCCTTTTCAATTTCCTCAATTGCCAGTGAAGTTCGGCCTTGGTACTCCTCCAACAGCGACACATATAACCTCTGATTTTGCATTCTCCTAAATGCAGATCCGCTGGTCAGTTCCCAAATTTCACCTCTAAGTCTATTAGGAAGGCCAACCCGAATAAGTTTGTAAAATCCTGGCTGTTTTACAATGGAAACATTTCGACCGTGTGCCAGAATGTACTCGTACCATAGCCTCAGTTTGGACTTGTCTCGCAGTTTTTTGGGATCTCCAGGGTAGCCAAAGACTCTTCCCAGGCCTGATAAAGGCTCCTCTACATCTGTACCACCATTAGCTAGCCTCGAAACCAAGTACTCTGAGTGAAAGGTAGACAGAAAGCTCTTAGATGCTTTAATTAAAGGTAGATTTGACTTGAGATTGGCTTTCAAAATACCGCAAAATCTCTCGCACTTGGATCTTAAGCCCATAAATTGGATGACAATAGTGAGTCCATGATAAAGCGTAATAGACAAAGCAAAAATCATTGAATTAGAAGGTACGCGTTCAACCTTAGATATCGATATCAGAGAGAGTGTGAAGCTGCAATTGCGACCAGCTGGGACGTTATACTCTGAATCAGCAGTTGACTCAAAGATCAAAAACGACTCAGACAGCTGAACTTTGCCAGGATAAAATACTGAGTCCTCGGGAAGATTTTTTGAGTTTAGTGAATTGCTGCCACTGTACTGTCCTGAGGTGTCAGCGGCAATTATGGAGATCTCAGCCTGACACTCATCCATGAGCGACTCGGACGGCGGAAGCTTAAACTTCTTTCTAAACAATTCATCTTGCGAGAACTTGCGATTGTAGATAGTTGTGACAGTGGGTGCCGGATTGTTGATAGCTGAATCAGTCGAGGCTTTGGCATTGTTGACACTATCGAAGAGTGATAGCTGCGAAGCTTTAGTTCGCAATGTTTCGAAAAACGACATGGTTGAATTGATTCAATTCGAATGCAATTGGATAATAAAAAAGAAGAAACGGTTTGTGGCAGATGTATTCAAGTCCTTGGATAAAAGAAAAAACAAGCTGTTTTGCTAGCTACGTGACGAGCAGTTCAGCAAACAAATCAGTATGTGCAGGTAGTTTCTCTTGGTGAGGAAAGAATAGGGAAAAAAAGAGAAAAAGGGCAAAATAAAAAAGAACACACTTTGCATTAATCTGGAAGACCCAAACACTACATGGAACAAAGAAGGCAGTCAGGATCTGGGGCTTCGGCTGTGCGAGCAGGCTGTGGGCCAGAAACTACTGGGAGTGTGTCATACCTATGTTTACGCTGCAGTATAACATTTACATATTACGATGAGTTTACCAGTTATCAAAATTAATAAATAAAACGCTTTTTTTTTTTTTTTTTTAATTACAGTTCCAGAAGTAATACTATCAAAAGTCAAATTTACATCAGTTGTTGCTACCGCCGCCGGACTTATGGTGGCGTCTACCGCTGTAGCTCTTACTGGAGCGAGAGGAAGATCCCAAAGATCTGGGGCCAGTGGGCGCATTAAGAGGTGGAGATTGAGATCGGTTGCGGCCGCTGGACTTATCGTCGCGTTTTTCATCATGATGACGACTGCTGCGATGATATCTGCTAGATCCATGACGGCTTCTCTCACGGCTGCTGCGACGGTTGCGAGAAGAGGAACCGGAGTCGCGGTCGCGGTGCTTTCTATCACGCTCCTTGAGACGGTCACCAAATGAGCTTCTGTGTGAACGGCCCTCTCTGTCGCGGTAACGGCTAGAGTCATTACGAGAGCGAGAACCCTCACCATCGTCAGACTTACGGTCTTCAGAGCCCTCGCTGTCACGGCGTCTGGAATTGTTGTAATCGTCACCGCCATCCCGGCTCTCATCGTCATTGTTGTTGCCATTGCTGTTGTCGGCATTGTCGTTGTTCTCGCCTTCTCCTTGGACCAAAGTAATTGCAGAGCCATCTTGTCCACTACCACGCTTGCTACCGTCATTGAAACCGTTGTTATTATTGAAATTGAAGTTATTATTATTGTTGTTATAATAACCACGGTTCCGGTAATTGTTGTTGTTATAGCCACCACGGTTGTTATTGTTGTAGCCTCCGCCGTAGTTGTTGTTATAGTTATTGTTGTAGCGGCCGTTATTATTGTTGAAATTGTTGTAAAATCCTTGACGAGGATCATTGCTCTGCTGCTCGGTGTTTTCTTCAGTACCTTCGTTGTTGTCACCATCATTGGGAGCATCCTGGTCACCAGACGCTTCAGCAGCGGGAATCATTCTGTTATCAGCCGCAGGACCAGTTGGAGCACCAGCTCCTGACCAGTTACCGCCCATCTGCTGCATTTGCATCTGTTGAAACTGCTGCATTTGCTGCTGAAACTGCTGTTGCATCTGGGGATTGTTGTTGCCCTGGGCCATCATATACTGCTGCATTTGAGTCATGTATGCCTGCCATCTCTGGTAGTACTGTGCCATCATCACAGGATTCATGTTGTTCACGTTGTTGTTGTTGTTGCCACCGCGGTTGTAGTTGTTGTAGTTATTGTGATGGCCAAATCCCCTATTGTTAAATCTGTTGTTATTATCATCTCCATTGGCATCCTTTGCTCTGGGCTCAGCTCTCTTAACCTCAATTTGTTTATCCTTCAAGATTAAATAGGGTTCATTGACAATACGTTCGACGGCTTGGTCACTATCGAAGGTAATGAAGCCAAAGCCACGAGGACGGCCAGTATCCTTGTCAATCATCAATTGGGCATCAATAACAACACCGTATTGAGCAAAAAACGAATTGAAGTCCTCTTCAGTTACATCCAAGCCAACACCACCGACAAAAATCTTGGCAGTCTTGTCTTGCTCCTCACGAGGAATAGCACGCTTGGGATCGATCTAGCTGAGTGTCAGTAACAGAGTTGAAGCTACATGGAATTTTATAAGTTATACTCACAATTTTGCCATCCAAAAAGTGTTCTTCGGCCAAAACAAGGTTCACACTCTTGGCTTCAGCAAAGTCCAAAAAACCAAAACCTCTGGATCTACCAGTAACATTGTCTCTCATGACGGTACAGTCAACAACTTCACCAAACTTAGAAAAGTAATTTTTTAACGATTCTTCAGTTGTTTCCCAGTTTAAGCCACCAACAAACATTTTTCCTTCATCCTTAGGAGGAATGTAGATATTTCCAGTGTTGGTAGCGCGACCAGGAAGAGAAGCAGGATCAGGCTGACGAAACTGCTGACCAGAGGCGTTGTTGTTGTTATTATTATTGTTCCCAGAAAATTGTGGGAATTGGTCATTGTTGCCATTGCCGTTGGTAGTGTCTTCAATGTTTCCCTGCTGAGGAGGTTGGTGGAACTGAGCTCTAGGATCCTGCGAAACGTTGTTGTTAGCGTTGTAGCTATCGTTGACAGAGTTTGCATTTCCAACAGAGCCGCTTCCATCATTGTTTGACTCAAGTTGGGAGAGAGGAATTTGGGGCGCTAAAGGAGTTTGCTCAAATTCTTGCTTGACGGAATCGTTTGGTTCAGACTTCAAAGCCGTTGCATCTTGGTTAGGCGCTGCCACCTCAGCCTTCACTTCGGGTTTGCTAGAATCACCGCTATATGAAAAATAAAAGAAAAAAAGAAAATAGAAAGGTTGATTCAGTATTAGTAAAACTAGGAATATGTAAAAGAATAACTAGGTTATAAAACATTAGATTAGGGGGAGGGGGAACATTACTAGATATCAGCAAAAAATTCATCTTCATTATCGAAAGTTGACATCTTTTTAAACTTTCAAAGGTTCTTGATAGTGTTGAAGAATTATAGGCCAGTCTTGTATTGTTTCTGTTTCCAATGTACTATATGTTATATATATTTAACCTAACGATATGCTGTGATCAAAGTAAATTGCTTCGTAGTCGTTAAATATACAGGTTACTGGCAGAAAATAATATGATTGACAGGCGTTATGATTACACTTTTGTTCGTGGTATAGCTAAACAGTTAGGATAATCAAATAATTTTGAGTGCTTGATAACTTTCTCTCTTTTTTTTTTTTTTAACAAAAAAAAAAAGCGTCAAATATATAAAGATATGTATAAAATAGATCTCTGAATTTTCAAGGCTCTTCACTTGCGAATTTTACTTGAATTAAAAAAAAGTATCGTGAAAAATGAAAAATAAATCAAGAATCGATGGGGATGTGGTGAAGAGAAGAGAGGAGAAGGAAAGGAAGAAAATTTGAGTGACACCAAGAAGTTATTCTAAAAAAACACAATACCCAAGATTAATATTTGGGGTTAGGGAAATAAATACACTATTGTCATAGCAACCGCTCAAAAGAAATATTTCCTTTTATGAGCATTCATCTATTTTAGGTATTTATGAAATATTAGCTATATTAGGCAACTTGTTCTTCATCCCAAAAATAAGCCAAAATCAGAAATCGTCATAAAATTTTTTTTGTCAACCTCTTGATCAGCCCTCGCAATCCACTAAGCTAACAATGAAGTTCCTGATATTACTTGCTCAACAGCATGAAGAATTCCGCGTTACTGAGCTGCAGTCATTAGCAGATCTTTATGGTATTAAGCTGGATTTGAGCAACTACATTCCTGAGGTATGTTTGACGAAAAGTGATTTTTGAAACATCAAGGGTCTCAATTTTAACACCCCTCGTTCCTAGTAGTCACCTTTTTTAATTGTTGACTTTGACAGTTGTGAAGATGCAAAGAAGGTTGTTGAAAGATCGATTTTGACTAGAGCGGTCTATGAACTTTACGCCACAGGTGTTACTCTTGAAGATCTACATACCGGTACCAAAGAGTGCAAATCGCAATGGGAACAATACATTGACGAGAGCGTGAGCTTCAAGTTTGACTATTTCGGCTACAAGGGCTCGCGGGTGCGAAAGGAGATTGTGAAAAGATTTGAAAGTTTTGCATTCATGGCTCTGCCCGGTCCCATTCGCATGAAAACCCCCGATCAAGTATTTACTTTATTTGAGCAATACAACGTTGTTGGTCAGAATCCCGAGGCTGAACCAAGAAAAATGTGGTTTGGCAGACTGGTGAGCGAAACCTTTAGACATTATGCTGATGAGCTTGATCTCAAGAAGCGAAGATACATTGGAACCACGTCTTTTGATGCTGAGCTGGCGCTGGTTTCTTGCAACATTGCCCAGATCACCCCTGGCAAAGTTTTATACGACCCTTTTGCTGGAACTGGCAGTTTCCTTGTCGCTGGAAGCAAACTTGGTGCCCTAACCGTTGGATCTGACATTGACTTTAGAATGCTGAAAGGTAAAAGTGCTCAATGCAATATTGACTCCAATTTCAAGCAGTATAAGTTAACGACCAAGTATCTTGATGTCATGACAATGGATTTCACACACAATGCTTTTAGAGGATCATTTCTTTTTGATGCGATTGTTTGCGATCCTCCTTACGGTGTTCGGGAGGGCTTAAAAGTTCTTGGGTCCAAGGATGAAGAAAAGTTTGCTGGTAAAGAGAATGTGCTAATTGACGGTGTTCCCGCGCATTTGAGAAAAGATTACATCCAGCCCAAAAAGCCCTACGAGTTTAACGCGCTGCTTGATGACTTACTGCAGTTTTCTGCCAAACATTTAAATCCTAAAGGCCGTCTCTGCTTTTGGATGCCTACTGCCAACGCTGAGTTTCAAGAACATCACATTCCTCTCCACCCTGATCTTGAGCTCAATGCTTGTTGCATTCAGGATTTCAATAAGTGGTCTAGAAGGCTGCTAGTTTACACTAGACGACCTTATGGCGAGAAAGGCGAGTCAAATTCAGTGAAGGGTATCTCCAGTGAAGAGTTCAGAGACAAATATTTTAGAGGTTTTTCTGTCCAAAAGCAAGACCAGAAGAGCAACAAATAAGGACAATAACTTTCAATCTAAACGTTATAAACTTGGAATCATAAATTTTTATAATTTTGTATTATGGATAATCAAACTGATATGGATAGAAAAGAACAATCATGATGTGAAGCTTATGGAAAGTCTGGTAGTTTGTCGAGGGTTCTTGGCCCGTCCGTAAAAGATAAGAGTGGTAACGGTGGTAGCACTATTAGACTATCTTATTGTGGACTTAAAATCGGGAAATTCCATAAAAAAAAAAAAAAGATAAGAATCAAGGCTTACAAAACGACTTATCCTAACGAGAATGACAAAATAACAAATTTAATAGGTAGTACAGTTTTTACCATTTGACTGTGTCTAATTATCCATTAAAAAAAATTTATATGCTAAGAAAACCTGTATCACATAACACTTGATAAACTCATACTAGAGATTCACAAACAGGCTAGCGGTCTGGTAATCAGCACAGAGGTTAAGATAAAGCTCCAAAAGAACTTTTTTTTGGGGAGATTTTTAGGCAATCACGTTTTGTAGATGGTCAGTGACACTTGCAAAATGAGATCCACTCGTTGTCACAGTACAGAATTTCATTAGGTTGGCATGTGAAAAAAAAGTCAAGATCTCTGATTCAAGTGTAGTCAATTTGACTAAGGAAAGGCAACACTGAATTTCACTTAGTCTGAGGCAAACTCAAAGCTCTCCCTTCTCTACTGAGTAACTTGTTTCTTTGACGTCGCTTGTTTTGAGGAGCCAGCTACCCACACTGTTATAGAGGGGTCCATAATGATAAGCAACCCCAAAATCATGAAATAAAAAAATAAAAAAAGACCTGATATCTATAACAAGAATCATGACAATTGAACACAGAGGGAAAAAACTACCATTAATACAAATTTCTGGATGTTATTATCAGCATTGGCGCTAAAAGTCATGCATTCCTAGGTCTTAAGACTTAGCGTGGGACTAAATTATGACACCAAACATACATAGCTTGCTGCGTGTTAGTATACCATCTTAAGTACACTTGGAATGTAGCAATACCATGAAGTATTAATTAAATGGAAGGTATTGGAACAAAAAAAAAGCCATTCAGAGCCTCGATGGAATCACTAGCAGGATGTGCTGTAGCACTTCTCAACAGGCTTGGTAAAAGGATAGGAAAGATCAACTAGTGATGGAACTGACCAAGAAGAGTAATTTGCTATACGGGAAGTTTGGGGTCTCAATGGAGGATCCAGTACGCCAGAATCAACTATCTGCTCCACCATACTGACAAACATGTTCCTCACTCCATCTGTGTTCTTTGCACTAACTTCAAAATAGCCATCTATAAAAGTTTTACTTTTTGTTGAGGGCTGTGGTATCACTGGCGACGGGAGGGTAGTGTTGTTGGTTTTCGCGTACTCTTTGTAAAACGGCTGTGAGTTTGTTTGTTCATTTGATTCCATGTTTTTGTTTGGGTCTAAAGACTGGATTGATTCAATGAAATCTAAGGCTTGTTGCGTTGACACCACTCGCAGCTCCTTTTCGTCGATCTTGTTGCCAACAATGTATCGAACAACTGGCTGCGTCGCACTGCTATGATTTTCGGTCTCTTCTATCCACTTTGGCAAAGAATCAAATGTTTCCTTGTTGCAAACATCATAGACAATAAAAATACCATGGGCCCCTCGATAGTAAGAGTTTGTGATGGTCCGATATCGTTCCTGGCCAGCGGTATCCTGCATTAATTGATTAGCATTTAGGCTGAAGAAAGAATTGAATCGCTTGACTGTTTAGTACCAACTTACCCAAAGTCTAAGTTTATACGGTTTCCCGTGCACTTCGAGTGTTTTCATTTTCAGATCAACTCCTAAAATATTTTATTAACATAAGGAACAGAGATGTGAATGCGGCTTGCGTACCTATCGTTGTTGTATCGCCCTCGTCAAAGGTGTCATCGCAGTATCTGACTAGTAATGAAGACTTGCCAACTCCTGAAGTGCCTGGTCCATGTACATTAGCAAAACAAGTAAACTATAAAACTGATATAAAAAAAAATCAGAGAGTGTTTTAATACCTATGATAATCAGTTTGATCTGTGGAACTTCCGATTTGTCTGGAGGCAGCATTAGGCTCAATGTATAGTGCGTATAGTAAAGAAAAACCCGTGATTAGAGTGAATGGTGATTTGTGTCCAGATATCTGGTTGAGTCGTTGATATGCCGCCTCTGATGCAGGTAAGAGAGTGTGTAGTGTGCAGTAGATATAATGTGTAAAAAAAAAAAAAAAAGAGAAGCGAGAGATGTTTGCGGAGGAGAAAAATGTTGAACTAGAAAAAAAAAATTAAACATTTTTTTTCTTTTTACGCTCCGAGCATTCTCTGTTTAGAATATGCTTTGGAAAAATCGTTCGCTCCCTTTACCACCATTGAACTTCATGCAAATCGAAGCCAATGTTTAAAAAGCAGGTGGCCTGTGCAAGACAAGTCAAAAAGACGTTAAATATTTATTTTTTATTGAAGAGGGACAAGAAAAAAAAAAAAAGATCATACAGGTTTGGATACAGATTTGTTGACCCATGAAGGCTTGCAACCTGAAGTCTATCACCATAATCATTATTAGCCTACACCTGCTCATTTGCAAAACTAAATGAAATTTGCAGTTTTTCTATTCATAACAAGATTCAATTTATTTTCATTTATTCTTTCGATCATAAACACATTACGTTCTGTTTGTGAGCTTAGTATCGTTTAAGACTCCAAATAAAAGAAAAAACTCTACAAAATTCAGACCCAACTGGTCAGGCATTTTTGAGGTTATTTAAAACAGCTCAACATTAAAGCCAAAAAAATTTAAAATGAACAAATATATTGACAAACTATGTAAATCTCCATCTAAACAACTGAATGTTTAATCCTAAAAGCACATTTGTTAGAACTCAGAATTCGCTATGTATTCAATCTAATGAATTTCATTAGACAGAATTGACAAATGAAATTCAACAAGTTAAAAACTTCAGACAAAAATTTAAGGTAGCGTGTTTTTTTCCACACCGACCAACAGAACCAGAAAGGCCCTGAGGGTCTCGAGCCAAATGCACTCTAGTCATCATTGAGTTTTTTCACATATTAAATCGTCATCGTCTCTTCGTCAAATGAAAAAGATAGCAAAGTCGAACTTACGATTTATGCATTGTATTGTCGAGTTGTCGCATACCTTGCGATATAAAGAATGCAAGAGAAAGAAAAAAAACTCCCAAGAAATTTTTTTGGTCACACTTTTATAACTCTACATGTCATGTGACCGCAAATAGGGTTGGTGAAGCCTTTAGCAAGGCACAGTGTTAACTCTCCATATTAGAATGTGGGTGACATTTATTGACAGTAGCCTATGCGAAAACCATTATTGAGATCGATCAGAATATATCATTTTTTTTTTCACAGAACTGATGATGGCTTTTAACAGATCTTATACCAATATGGTAAAATTTTCTGTCGTTCTTTTTAAACAATATCATAAATTAATAATTGTGCTTCTAAAACTCCTTTCTGTAACTAATCTTGTCGACCTTGACCTCACCGTCTACATGAGAGTAAATATATAGCACGCAAACTGCGCCTTGAATATCTAGCAGGCAGAAACTGGGAATAGGGTCCTTGGGCCCTTCGTCAGCTTTTGTACTACTCTCCTCTTCATTGCTTTTTTCATCCTTAGCTTCATTCTTGATTTCATCCTCAGCGTCCTCAAGATCTTCAATGTCAGGCCAGCCAGTGTAGAAGGCGCCGGTAGCACTACCAGGATTCACAAAAAACTTGCCTTCAAGCTGATAGGCCTCAACCCTGTGGGTTCCACCCCAGATAAGAATATCGACATCTAGCTGGCGAGCCAGAATCAACAACGCGTCGGGGTCGCCGTTTGGGACTATGGTGTGACCCGAATTGAAACCTATGCGTAATGAGCCATGTGTGACCACTTTGCTCAGTGGAAGCGTAGTATCATCATCATATTGTCCTTTAACTGGTTGGTAATCTGGCGAAAGATCCTCCAAGAATTTTAGCGTTGTCCGGTCAGTAACGTTGCCTAAACACAGCACCTGGCCAATTTTGCCGGGACTCAACAGCTTTTTGAACTAAATCAAAGGTTAGTCAATTCTATTTGTGAATTTCAAATAATTTCAAATAGTGAATTGAGTGCTCTGCATACTTTGGTAGGAAGTTCCTATTCAAAATCGGCATGTTAGTATTTTTCTCAAGGTAGTTGCTAAAAAAGACTTGGGAAGAAGGAAGATGGACATACGCTTGCACGGTCAGGGATATGTAGATCACCAATAGCTAAAACCAACATTTTGAGAATCTAATTCTGTACTACTTAAGACTATCTGTATTCAATTGGGCGTGTTTCGTTTCTATTTTTTTCACTAGACTGGTGTTGATGTTAACAGCACTCAAACTAGGTGTTTGGTGTCTTTTTTTTAAAAAATTCAAGGCTGTGAATAGAAATAAGATAAACCCTAAACCTACAGTTGTCAGTTTCACTTTTTACGGAAGTTGTTTGGGTTGAGTAGGTTACTTAGAAAATAGATTGCCACAAACCCTATCAATTTTTAGGTCTCCAGTTGATGTATTATATATATAATCAGTTTATTGTCCTTATAACTATTTGAAAATTATACCCAGAAGACATTAATAATTGATGTATTATCATTTTTCAATTGAAAAAGATTTGAATCTAACAATCAATACTATCCTTCTGGGATTAAGAATCAGATACAATACACGCATTTAATAAATTTTAATACTCTCAATTATAATATGTATTGGTACTCATTGATAATTTCAATGACTTTTTGACAGATTTTTTTTTTTTAGCTTGGGGGCTGTAGATGGTATATAGTGGGTTTCAAATCTTTTGTCATAGCATACGTAATTCAAAAAGAATATCTTCAAAGTACAGATGGAAAAATTTGTAATGAAATCTCACAATTGAGTTTTAATAACTTGCGAAATATGCCAAGAATCTATCAAAGAAAAAAAATTACTAGCTTGTATAAAGAATAGTTTAATACTTCAAGGCTTCATTCAAGTTTCGCCTCGTTATAAAAAAGCAAGTTCCCTATCAAAAAAAAAAAAAAAGATCATTTATTTACTACAGTGACCAAGAAACAAACTGGGAAATTGAAAGCAAAACCCCAAGGTTAGTGTATGGTAAATTAATTTTGTTTCTTTCTCAGTAAATATGATTTTTGTAATCTCATGGGAACTCGACCGGCCGCCCAGTTTTAGAATTGACAGTACAGTCTTGTGCCATCTAACGGATCATAACCAAAAGCATGAATCAAGCCTTTTTTTTTTTTTTTTTTAAAACCTGATGGTTTCTTGCTCATTTGAGGCACACGAAAATATTTTCTAATATCTATGGAATCTAAATATGTTAATGTATACTTTCAAGAAGTTTTCATATTGAAAATCTGATAGATCCAACGACAAAGAATTAGTAGAACTGTGATATCACTGATTTATAGGTACTATTTGAAGCTTAGGTGTTTCTTGTAATAGCATTTTCAGATGTTCATGAAAAAATAAAGACTGAAATTTGCATAGCTTTCCTACATGAGAGATCTGGAAACACTACATAGGTGAGCAGAGAAAAAAGCCACCTGCATAGACCGCCAGATCAAATATCAAATATCTAGTTAGTGGTTCTATATCAAGACTTGTACGCTTAATTGCTAGCTATACTTTGATGTGCGTCACTTATGTCTGCAAGATAATAAAGCGAGGCTAAGTACCCTCCAAGAAGCCAGATCTCATACTCAACTTTGATATTATACATTGGCGTTTCTATTAATTCAATAACCCAATTTTTTTTTTTTTTTAGATAATTCGCGTACCTTGTCTTTGATACATTTAATGTGATCAACTTCAAACCTGGTAACAAACTTTTCACTATATAGCCCTAATTTTAGTGAAACAACTCCAAGATTTTAAATACCTTACTAGATCAAGAAAACATGCTTATTGGTGATTTATTGTAGTATTTTTCTAGTTATTCTCTGATTTTTAAATATTTATTCTAGATTTAGCAAGGAATTAAACTGAAAATTTGAGCGGGTTGGTTGTTGAAGCAAACTATTTAATACGGCTGCTCGAATTTGTCAAATTCTGGGACAAAGTACGTCTGGCAGTACGGGGAGGCTAGAAAGCCTAAATAATCAATCTTGCCGTTTACATGCTTAAAAAGCATAAAACCTAACAGAGGCAGGAAGCCTCTCTTGTTGGAAAGTCGCGTAACTGAAAACCCACTTAAATTTTTTTTTGGAAAAAAAAAATGAAAAAAGGTAAGACATTACTGCTCTTACATTAAATAAAAAACAATAAACAAAAACGCTGTGATCCATAATTATAAGCTTTTGTGTCCATGCTCAAACCTCGAGGAATAAGAGAAATAAACAATGGGTCCATTATGATTTTTGCTTTGACAAGTAAAAGCACCCTTCAAGCCCTC
>JAJMRT010000545.1:0-14791 GCA_030558065.1 Geotrichum phurueaensis
AATATAATAATAATAATAATAATAATAATAATAATAATAATAATAATAATAATAATAATAATAATAATAAAATAAAAAAAAATAAAAAAAATAAAAAAAAAATTAAAAAAAATTAAAAAAAATACTTCTCTTGTTGACTCTAAATGGAAATCTACATTACGGTCATACCTCTCTTATTCCTTCTATCCTACATCATCCATCTTCTTCATCGTAAAACGTACTTTGCCTGCTCCATGCCACCACGACCGTAAAACTCGGTCACGACCTTGAACTTGCTCTCAGATCCCTCGAGCGCCAATTTAAACAGGTCAAACCGCTCGCTTACGTCGTCCTGGCCACGCCGGATTGCCTCAATTGTCTCTAAATCGGGCAAGCAGATGGGGCACTGCACCGCTGCTCCATCTACCGCCGAGGTGAGCGCTGCAGTAGAGCCCGAGCTGCTGTCAAGGCACCGTTGGTGGAAGGAGTGCTTGCAGCCAAAATGAACCGCAGGAAGATCCAGGCTCGTTTTACATGATGAGCACGTGGTGTACTGAATCACCAGCGGATCATGCACGAGTTTGGTAATTTCCTTTTGCTTGGCCTCGGTTTCCGTACGGTAGCTTTCAGCAAGCTTGTTGTTGTTTTCAATATCAGTCTTTTCCTTGGTAATGATGTCAATGAGGTAGGACTTGACAAGCCCGACCGTGGCAACGGAATTAACCGATAGTGCTTGCACTACTTGTAATGGTGCCATTAGTTTTTCTTCGCGGATTTTGGTCAAAACGTAATCAAACTCGGGCCCCACTTGGTCAAGGATCTCCTTGGAAGATGTGAAAAAGGTAAGCGCCAGGGGGTATAATTCCTTTTCCTTGTCACCATATTTGTAAAGAATCTGGATGGCAGTCTTGATATCGCCCGATGCCACCGACGCCCGAAACATGTCAATTTCGTGACCCTCTTGTTGCTCAGTCAAAGTTTGACCATCCTTGAAATTGTCCAGGTAGGACAAGAGTAGTACATTGTTAGAGTCAATCTCCTCCTTTGATTGCTTGCCCAGTTCCAGCGCCTTGTCCTCCCATTCCTTTTTTTCGGTCACCGAAATAGCTGGCTTATTGGCAAGACTCAGGTACATTTCAAACAGGGTGCTAAGAATGTCCTTTTTATCCTTTAAATTGCCATCATATTCGTCATACGCTTCAAGACACGCCTCGAGGAAAATGACAAATTCATTAGGATGGTCTACAAACGAAGAGAAAATAAGCCGCGGCCGAGGCGGCTGGTAAGTAGGCTTGATATAATCCACGGGTTTGAGCTCCTCACTCTCATCCACAGACGCCGCGGTTGACGACATGTAGTTTACAAATGCGCGGTAACTCTGCAGGACTGGTCGAGTGAGATAGTTTTCATCGTCGACTTTGCTGGTTTCTGAGCCATTAGATATTTCTTCTGGCACGTACTTGCCGGTGAAAAGATCAATTAGCAGCAGTGTGGTTTTGTATGGGAACTTTTCCAGCAGTACGCGGCTGTTTTGTACCAAGATTCGCAGCGCCTCGTCCACGGGCAAACTCGCCACATACTTTAAACAGCCCTTGTAGTCATTAAGATCCTTAAGTTTGATTTGAACAACTAACTGCGACTCGTTTATCTTCATTGCTAGGAACGAAGCAAGGTCGTAGTACTCGCTCTGGCGGCAGATCTGGATCGCCGTTTCGTAGTCAAACTTGCCGTCATTTTCCTCATTCTCGACAAAGTTCTTGAGTTTCTCATCGGCCTTAAGTTTTGCGTAGCTGTTCAAGAGTAGCGTGGTATGTTCTTTTAAAGCAACGCCCTTTTCATGTAGGGCTTCCAAGTACGTTGTGAGATTCTGAATGTACTGTGACTCGCGGTACTTGAGAATGATTTGACTTGTGTTACCAAGGCCAATGGCCTCAATAAAATGCTCTAGCGCCTCGTTGACTTCTCCATTGCTATAAAGGTAGTATCCAAAGTCGCGTTCAATGGTCAAGATGATGTTTTTATCAATATCCAAGCTTTTACCCAGCTGGATCGCAACATCGTATAGATTGCGTTGGGTGAGGATGCTGAGCCGCTCCTCAAAAGGCTTTTCATCAAACTGATAGAGCATGCCGTCGGTGCCCAAGACATAAAGCCTATCCCACTGCACAAAAATGTCCTTTACCCCCTGAGAAATTTGCCCTGAGTATGCCACGTACTTGTTGCCAGTGTCAATGATAAGCAACCGCGAAGTGGAATAGATGCTATCTGAGCCGATGAGGGTGTTGATGGAAAAGGTATTGCCGGCAGCATTACTAGAGTCGGGAGTAGCATTAGAAGCCACCAAAACAATGTACTGCTTGTAGCAAAAAACACGCTTTTTCGGGATTTCAAATACTAGCGAGGGTCCCTTGCTAGCAACGTTGTAAAAACTGATAGAGTCGTCACGGCCTACTACAAAGTTATTAGTAGTGGGGTCGAAAGCAGTGCATTTAAGGTCAGCGCCCTTCTTCTCCAGCACTTTTTCCGGCTTGCCATTGTTTTTGCCGGTAGTAGGAACGGTAAGAATTTTGTTGATAGTGGCAACAAACAGAGTTAAAATGCCTTCGTCCTTTTCAACAAAAGAAACACCAGTAATGGGACCCGAATTGCCATAGACGAGTCTTTGTCGCGAGCCACGGTCTCTAATTATATCACCCCGGATAAGGATAACGGCGCCGTCGGCAAAGCCAATGGCAATGACACTAAAGTCATTTGAAATATCAACAGCAGTAATGGGAAACGTGTTATCACCATTACTAACATTAACGGTAGAGTGAAGGTGAGGGTCGTTGGTCTTTTTGTCGCGCTTGTCGAGCGACCAGAGTTTGATGACAGGTCCATGGCCAACCTTCTCGGCAATCGTTAGCAACAGGCCCGTACCTTCTAGGTAACGCAAAAACGTGATAGACCAGTCATTCTCGTATGCAGTAAACGAATGGAGTAGATTAAAGGCCTGGTCAAACTCGCGCACAATGGCATTGGTTGTTGCAAAAAAGATGGAGTTTCTCGCGGGGCATAGCGCCGTGAGCCCAGGATCGGAGTAAAGCGAGCCATCCTCGGCCAGGGCCGGGTCCTGAATGGGAGTGATATCAAAGAAATTAAAATGCCGCCACTGTCAGAAGTTAGAAAAAAAATATAGAGTACCATTGGGGCTACATACGGTAGTCAGGGACATGGTTATGGGGTCGTGGATGTGTCGTGGCGGGTTTTAGAGAACATCGCGGGAGGCCAAACAGAGACGATAAAGACAGTGTGAACGTCCACGTGATAGTCATGTGATCTTGGTTGACTTACCCTTTGGCCTAAACTCCCAAGCTGGAAAAAAAAAAAAAAAAAAAAAAAAAAAAAAAAAAAAAAAAAAAAAAAAAAAAAAAAAAAAAAAAAATCAAATCAACGTCCCTTTTCATACCTTCAATCTCATCATCAACAACCAACCGCCACACACACAACACATTATTCACAATGGGAAAGGCTAAGAAGACAAGAAAGTTTGCTACCATGAAGCGCGTTATGAGTGCTAAGGACTCTAGACTGTACGTATATTTTCTTTTCAACTTTCCGTTTACGTCGCTAACAAGATTACAGAAAGAAAAATCAAGATGACAAGGTGAAACCGAAGAAAGACCAGGAGCTCGTCCGTGAAGTGTAAGTAAGAATTACTTTTTTTTTTCTTGTTTTGACAACCAATTCTAACTCTTTTTTAGGCCACAGGTGTCTTCCGCTCTCTTCTTCCAGTACAATGAGGCCATTAAGCCGCCCTACCAGGTCATTGTCGATACCAACTTTTTAAACTTTAGCATTCAAAAGAAGATCGACCTTGTGCGCGGCATGATGGACTGCCTGTTTGCCAAGTGCATTCCTATGATTACCGACTGTGTCATGGCCGAGCTTGAGAAGCTGGGCCCCAAGTTCCGCATTGCGCTTCGGCTGGCCCGCGACCCGCGTGTCAAGCGCCTGACGTGCAGCCACAAGGGTACCTACGCGGATGACTGCGTGGTCCAGCGTATCATGCAGCACAAGTGCTACATTGTGGCGACAAACGATGCGGACCTCAAGCGGCGGGTCCGCAAGGTGCCGGGTATCCCGATCATGAGCGTCGGCGCCCATACTTATGTGATTGAGCGGCTGCCTGAAATGTTTTAAATAAAATTACATAATCCTACATGCGTTATATTTGCCATTGCCCCGGGTAACGGATATTGTAGTAAATTCCGTAAATAGTGCATCTTTCCGCCGCGCTGACTTTTTTTTTTTCAGTTTTTCTTTCCTTTTCCTTCTTTTTTTTTTTTTTTTTTGTTTATCGCCAATCCCCCGTTCTAAACAAGAGCACATCTAGCCCATCGCGGTTTCCTTTGTACACGTCTCCACACAATGGCTGATGCTGGTAATACATATTATGATACCGTAAAGTTAATCCAAGAAAAACTCCTCGTCCACGGCCTCAAAAACATACTCAAACAACTTCGCATCTCATCTACTGGAAGAAAAGCCCACCTCCAGTCTCGTCTCATTGATTACCTTTCTGCCGGTCTGCGGAGGGATGGCGATTCGCGTATCTCACACGTATATAATATGGTTTTAGAAGAATTAAATCTGCCCGGGCGCTCGTCCATCGTAGCGCACCCAGCGCCCGTTTCAAATGCATCTGCCGCCGCGCCGCCAGCGCCAGCGCCAAACCACCAGCAAGAGCTTCATTCACAGCTTGCGCGCGTTGAGTTTAACTCAAGTCCGTTTTATACCCTCGAACGCTTACTAGGAAATCCACTGTTGTTACCAATAACTCTTCGGGAGATGCCAACCAAGCTTAGCATGTCCTTTGAAGTCAACTTTGACCAATTACCGCCCGGTGCCTCCTACGACGTGCTTTTGTTGTCAACAATGTACCCGTTTGTGTTGCAGAATAAATCGATAATGCAATTTCCCATGCAGTTTGAAGTGCGAGTCAACCAGCAACAGCTGCAGCTTAATGGCTATCGCGGGGTCAAGGGAAAACCCGGCACGGCCAAGGCGCAAGTCCTCACAAAACTAGTGAGCAGTTATCACAGGAATCTGATAGAAGTGACTGTCAACGACGTGCCACAATATTATGGCATGTTTGTTTATCTTGTAAGGAACGTGCCGCTCGACACGCTAATAAAACAGATTGATTCTCACCAGCATATCTCGAAAGAATCAACGGTGCAGCAGATTATAAATGAAAACAACCAGGACAGTGACGATGACATTCAAACACTTTCAACTATTTTGTCACTTAAGTGTCCTTTATCATATTGCCGGATAGAGACCCCCGCACGCTCAATCCACTGCAAGCATATCGAGTGTTTTGACGCGAAATCCTTTTTGCAGTTACAGCAACAAGCTACAACGTGGACGTGCCCGATCTGTAACAAGGTTCTTGATTTTGATTCCCTTGCAGTTGACGACTATTTGTACGAAATCCTGCAGCTTTTAAAAGATGAAGAAACCGACGAGATAGAAATTAACCAAAACGGAGGCTGGAAGATCAAGCAAGAGGAAACCGAGGATCCATTTGTGCATAATAACAACACTACTACGCATGTAAAGCGAGAGGAGAGTGGTGAGCTTGCTGGCCGCGACTCGGAGAACGTGGAAATCATTTCATTATCAGACACTGACGAGGAAAATGAGGAAGACTACGGCGACCTGCAGTTGCCAGGGATCCGGGACGAACAGAGCCGCGTGCTGCCGCCGCTTCCCCCCGTCAGCGGCCGGCCCGCGCCAATAACCGACCCAGATTTGTTTTCCTCGCTGCCAGACTGGGAGAACTCAATGTTCAACCGCAGGAACGCCGAAGGCAACGGCGCCGCGCGCAACGGCACTGTGCTGAGTGGCAGCAATAATATCAATAATTACCATCACAACAGTAGCACTAACAACAACGGCAATGGTTTTGCGCCACCTGCCACGAATGGAGCAGCGGCTAATGGCAACCGCTCTTGGCTGCCACCACTCTCGACGCTGGTGAGCCAGCAGCAGCAGGCTGCGAGACCACCCCGGGTTGATCTTGATAATGTCATTGATCTGACCCTGAGCGATGACGACGACTAATGTACACTGTAAATATGTCTAATACTTTTTTTTTTTGTTTTTACATTTTTTTTTTTTTTTCATTGGATTGTTTAAGCTTTGATGTTGTTGCCCAAGAAACTCCCTGGCGGCATGTGCGGCTACAGTTACACCCACTTTAATTTAAATAAATTGTATATAAATCTACGTTATAAACTACTATACTGAATTACAAACCGCGCAGCCTGATCAATATATCGAAAGGTCTTCATTAAATAAAAGGAATGAGAGTTGGCGTAGCCTCTCGAAAGTTTTTATACTCATTCCCAAAGAACACCAGCAGATACTTTTCCTCGTCGTCAATGCGTTCTTTGAAAAACCGCCAGAGGAGCGCGGCAAACAAGAAAAAAGAAAATGGGTTACGCAGGAGGATCTGGGTGCCGAGGGCCCAGTAAAAAAACCCCGCGTAGGAAGGATGCCGGGAAAGGCTGTAGACGCCATGGGTAACGAGCTCGTGCTTTTCGGCGCGGCGGGTCGCGACAATGTGGGAAAAGTTGCTCGAGGCTTGGATCATGGCGAGCGAGCGCAGCAGCTGGCCGGCGACAACAAGCAGCAATCCCAGCGGCGTTGTGAACGCGCTATAGACCACAAACTTTGAGTAAGTGCGCGGGAAAATGAACACGCCCATGAGGTACTCAAGCATCGAGATCGAGTGCGCAATCGTGTAGGAGATGCCGTTGCGCAAAAGGAACGACGAGACTTTGACCTTTTGCGTGTTGTAGCGCGCAGTGATGTAATATTCAAGGAAATGAAAACTTGCAAGAAAGAAAATGTAAAAAAAAATCTGCCAGTGGTCAGAAGCGCGCTGATAAAAGGTTTGCAAGAGAGCGAGCCCTGCCACAGCGCCGAGCAGCATGGCCGTGAGCGAGATCTCGTCGAGCGGGTTGCGCTCCACGTGCCGCTCGAGCTGCTGGAGTGACTCAAGCTGGTCAAAGGTAAAGAAAAACGCAGTGGCATCAGAGCCGTCAGCGGCAGAAATATCAGTAGACATAGGGACTTATTCCTAGTATTTGCGTCCGTAATGCGTTTAAAGTCGTGGGGATGATGTGGGCGATACGGATGCTTAAATATTTTTTTTTCGGGTTTTTTTTTTTTTTTTCTTGTTGGCCATTCTTTCCTTCCCTTTTCTCTTTCACCCCCCTCTGCAGCTACTTCTTCCACCTAGCCCCAATTGATACACAACAATGGCCGACCAGCAACAAGTTGCGACTCCTCAAATAAACGCCAGTTGTTTGGATCTGCTGATAATTGAGATTGTGCCACTGGCCCTTCGTGTTATCAATGAGACAACAGCCGCTGCTGCCGCCGGCACCGGCACCGCCGCCGTCAGTGATGACGACGTGTACTACAAGATTGAGCAGTTTGGTTTCAAACTCGGACGCAACCTCGCAGAGATTTTCACGCGGGAGCGCGAGCGCTTTCAAAATCAGCTTGACGTGATGAAATTTATTTGCAAGGAGCTATGGCCGCTTATTTTCAAGAAACAAATTGACAATCTCAAAACTAACCACCGCGTACGTAGTCTAACCCTCGCGGCGCGCCGGATATCCTAACGCCGGTGCCTTTTTTTTTTTTTTATTTTGTTTGTTTTACTATTCTTATTTCTGATTGATTTGACTGCTAACCGTGCTTGCATTCTAGGGAACCTATGTGCTGATAGACTCAAACTTTACCTTTTGCGGCAAGATGTCAACGAACCAAAACGCCCAGAACACTGTCAAGCAGGCCATGCCATACCTTTGGTTCCCCATGGGCATCATCCGCGGCACGCTCTCGGCGCTCGGCGTCGAGGCCAGTCTATCTTTTGAGTCTAATCATCTACCAAACGTCTCCTTCAACATTCATACCACCAGGTAAACAACTGATCCAAAACTATAATCATATCCATTTTTTTTTCTCTCTCTTATCGCCGTTACGCCCGCCATAGTCATGATCATATATTTTTCATTATATTTTACACACACATTTACTGCTCTATATGAAACCACTCGGGTACCTTATTGGCATCGATGGCAACACTACTGGTGTCAAAGGCCTCTATATGTAGTTCAATTAAAACGCGGCCACCGCGGACGCCGGCAAACCGGCGGTACTCCTCGCTGATGCTTGCGAGATTCCAGCCCTGCAGGCGCCGCAGGCAGCCGACGACGGTGCCCGAGCGGTGGCGGCCCATGCCGCAGCAGACGAGCACGGGGTGCATAGTTTTGTCGAGCACGACGTCGAGCGCTGCGACGATAGAGCGCTCCGTGAGCTGGTCCCAGGGGTTGCTACCTTCGGTCACGACGCCCAAATGCCGCACGTCAATGTCGTTATCATCAGCAAAGGCAATCAGCGCGTCGCTGGGGTCCTCGACAGCGAGCCAAAGAATTGTGCGTAGATGCAGCTGCGATAAAAAGGGAAAGTTGATAGGCGCGGGCTGGCCCGAGCGGAAGAAATTGCGTTCCACGGGAGCAAAGTTGATGGGCGGGACAACGACATGATGCGACGATGCCGCGGGCCGTTTCCGCAGGATAGCCTTTTGTGTCGATGTGATGGCGGTTGTTGTTGTGGTGATTGAGGTGGTAGGGGTAGACGCCGGGGCGGACGTCTCGGGGGTAGTGTCCATGATGTAAAAGCGGGTGTGTGAATAAAAAAAGTGTGTGTGTGAGAGTGAGAGAACGGTTGGAAGAGGAAGAAGAAGCAGAAAGAGGAATTAATGAAGAGCAAATGCACCAGGGTATAGACGGTCGAGGAGAATGAAAAAAAAAAATAAAAATAAAAATAAAAATAAAAATAAAAAAAATAAAAGGAAACTTACCAGTTAGTTCGGCACGTGATACAAAAAGCTATTTCAGTGAAAACTGGGAGTAGTAAACAACTTTAATACTTAGAGCGTAGCACTTAAATGTTTATGCTTCCACGTGACTTAGTTTCAATTTACGCGTGGCCTTTGAAAAAACCGCCTTTGATTTCCCCCTTCCTCTTCTCTCATTCAGGACCGCAGAAGGAACTACCGATTGGCAGCAACAGCAACAACAACAACGAGCCCACGCGTGCTGCTTTTAATACATATATTTGACAATGGCTAAGAAATCTACATCTTCTTCTGCTGCCGCTACCAAAGCCGAGCCCACCAGCCCGGCGCCAGTAGCCGCCACGGCCACCAGCAGCAGCAGTAAAAGCGGCCTCAGCTACCAAAAGCTTGGCCAAAACCTCTACCACACCTACCTCACAACCAGCAGTAAAAGAGTCAAGTTAATTGACAGTTTCCTTATCTTTCTCGTGTTACTAGGAATTTTTCAATTTGCCTTTTGTCTGGTGGTGGGAAGCTTCCCCTTCAACGCTTTTTTGGGCGGGTTTGGTGCCGTCGTGGGTCAATTTGTGCTTTTGGCGAGTTTGAGGATTCAGATTAGTGAGGAGAACTATGGGCAGTTTAAAGCAGTTTCTCCGGAGCGGTATGTCTTGTTTTTTATCATTGCTGGCAGTCAATTGCAATATTCGATTTTGTTTTTTACTAACCTTTTTTTTTTTTTTCAGGGCCTTTGGTGATTTTGTCTTTGGTAGCTTGATTCTTCATTTCATTGTGTACCATTTCATCAATTAATTTTTGTTTGGTAATATATATAACTACAACATAGTAAAAAAAAAAATTCTCATTTTTACAATATATATATATATAAAAAGACATTAATTAAATAAAACACTACCAGAGTCAGCTCATCGTGTAGATTCGTCCCTTTTGTCATCTTCGGGGCTGGCGCCCGGATCAACTTTGGCATCTCGCTTTTTCGCGCAGTCATTACAAAACCACTGCCCCACGGGCGGCTGCGAGAGGCCAATACAGGGGAGATGGAACCATTCAATTTTACAATCGGGTCCGTCACATCCCACCATCTCGCCAAAGGAAACCTGTTGACAGTAGCAGTAGACTTGCTCCTCGTTGGCATCGCCCTCATCGGGCAATTCTTCTTCTTCGTAGTCTTCAAACTCCTCGTAGTCCTCGCTGCGCTTGTTACTGCTGCCACCGCCGCCGCGCCGTCTGCTGCTGCTACTGCTCGTGCTGGCCTTGTCGTCGCTATTCTTGCCACTCGACTTGGCCGCGCGCGACGACCGCAGGCTCTCCGACGCCGCGCTTGATGATGCGGCGCTGCCGTGGGCCGCACGCTTGCGCGACGATGATGAGCCGGTGCCGCTGCGGTTGCGCTTAGACCCCGCCGCCACGCTATTGCTTTCGCCCTCGTCGCCGTATTCTTGCTTGACGCCCTCGCCCGTTTGTGTGCTGCCCTTGGCGTCGCTGCTGACAAGCTCGGCCGCCTCAATCACAGGTGTGGTTGCTGCCGACGACGCCGCCTTGCGCCGCTTGCTCGTGCTGCTGCTAGTGGTGGCACTGCTTGAGGTCTGCTTGCTGTTAGTGCTGCCGCTTGCAGACTTGGACCCGCTGCCGTTAGCGCCGCCGCGCGTGCTGCTACCGGACTTGGTTCCGCCAGCCTTCTCTTCCGGTCGCGGCGTGCCCCTGCCGCCACCAGTACCGCGCGTCGGAAGATTGTTGCTATCGGTGCCAGCAGCGTCGGCCTTAGCTGCTGCCGCCGCCGCCTTCTTTGCTGCCATGGCCTCGCGC
Source organism: Geotrichum phurueaensis (assembly GCA_030558065.1). NCBI lineage: Eukaryota > Fungi > Ascomycota > Dipodascomycetes > Dipodascales > Dipodascaceae > Geotrichum > Geotrichum phurueaensis. Next base: position 10,703 of record JAJMRT010000545.1, read on the forward strand.
CGCGATTCGCTCCGTGAACTTGACGCAGGCTTTTGCTCCGCTGGCGTCACAATCGGTAGATACGCCGAATGCTCTTTGGGGCCGTAGCGTACAATGTGGGGGATCTCGTTTTGCCCGATAATCAATTCATTGTAATCATAGTCGAGGCGCGCCACGTGCCGCGAAATCGCTTCGGCCGCAACGCCGGCAACGTGCATTTTTTCCTCTAAACACGGCATCAGCTCGCGTATCAGCTGCCGGATACGATCGAGAATCTGCTCGCGCTCCTGTACGAGATGCACGTCGCTGGGGTCGGGTATCGGCAGTTTGAAGACGTCCTTAATCAACCGGTTCAGCTCGGGCATAGTCACAATGCACTTGGCGTCAATCTCGCGCAGTAGGGTAAAGTGTCGAATGAGCTCCATTGGCAGCGCTTCCAGAGCGTCGGCCATGTCGTTAAGGCCCGGGTAGAGCGCGTTGACCTCAGTGCTGGCGAGAGTATGTTCGGGCGTGCTGCTAGCTGCACCAGACGCCGCCATCGTGCTGTTGGCGGCCACGGCGTTCTTGCTTTCATCATCATCAGCGACGTTAGGGGTGCTGGAGCGGTCAGCAGTGGTCAATTTGCTGCTGCGGCCGCCGCGCCCAGTCTTTGTGCGGGTCGTTGACCGCTGCTGCGGCGGTTTAACGTCTGTGGCTGGCATTGTGTGTAAATAGGAGTATTATTAGCTTGTAGTGATAACAGAGGAAATAAAAAGGAAATAAAAAAGATAAAAGATAAAAAAGGTGATACGAAGAAATGAAGAGAAATGGGTTTCTCCAGAGTATTTTTTTTTTTTCTGTACGTTTTGTGTTTTTGTTCGGTGCTTTTTTTTTTTTTGACTTTTATGAATTTTTCGTCCATCTGCGTTTTTTTACAATAGTAGAAGGGTAAGGGTTGCAGTTTACATCCCCCGAAGCCGCGTGCTTAAAACTGACGCGCCGCCGCGCGTAACGTTCGCGTCCCGGGACACAGCAGCGAGGAGGGGGCTCGGACTAAATCAATCAACAAATAATGTGTTTGCTCAAATGGCTTTTGAAAATTGCTACTATTCCATCTGGAAAAAACGAATAGACATTCAGCGTCATCTATAGATGTTATTGGACGTCTCTGTGCCCGACGATTCCAAGCACCCGGGGGTTTCACTGCATCATCAGCCATTTTATAGCGTATGTCAACTGGTACAATTCAATCTTTTGTCTATGCTTGAACTTTGGAAATATTAATTGGATAGACCGCTAGCTCAGATACTTAATTGCCAAAGACATTGACCTTTCGGCAGTCCTAGCTGGACCTTTTTCAAGTCTCTGGGGATCCTGTCTTAATTAACCGATCGAACATCCAACTCAGATCGCAATTTTTTTTTTTTCTATTCCCACATATAACAAATGACTTGAAACCAATTTATTCTAGTTATCTAGAAATCTCGATTTGCTGAGACCTGCTTAACTTGCATTTTATTTTTGGATAGCAAGGTTAGGGCGGTGTGGCTATTTTGGTTCCTTGAATTTCGGAAGGCTGAACTCGAATTTGCATTCTCCCCAGCCTGACATCATCGGCCTTTTTCTTCCTTTTATTTAAATTTTTTCTTCTTCTTCTTCTTCTCTAAATACTTTTTCTTGGGCTCTATATTGAAAATTATTACAAGTTAGACATAATGCCACCCGCCAAAACCACAAGAGCTTCTCAGAAAAAGACATCAGGTTTAAAAACCAAAGCTAAGGCAGCAAGAGAGCTCAAGATGAGAGCTAACAAGACTCCGGCAAAAAAAGTAACGACAAACCCCAAACCTGTTGCAACAAAATCTGGAAATCGGCAAACAAAAAATTCAAGAGAGAAAGATGATGAAGTACAAATTGTCAAGCTTGAAAGGGCGTCAACTTCTACTACTAATGCAAATGCAAGGTCTGTGCGAAAGAAGCCTTTGGCATCCCGAGCAGCTACAAAAGCCTCCAACAGGGGAGCTACCACTAATACTACCAGCAAAGTTACAAAATCTGCCCCCAAAAGGACTGCCAATGCTGTTAGCAAAAACACCCTGACAAAAAAGCCCACAAAATCCCAGCAAGAACGGGCTCGTCGGGCCCAGGAAAAACGCGAGCGCGACGAGTATCAAAAATCAATTGATGCCATTGAAGTTATGCGTCAGGCCGTCAGTGTCGAAGCAAAAAATATTAATAATAAAATAACCGCGTTGACAGAGCGAGATGTGCGCGAAATCATTAGGTATGCTTCTCAGAATAATAACCCCACGCAACTGCTGCCTCCAGCGCCGCAAGCTGAGCACAAGCTAGGCTTGCTGGAAGCCTTTAAGAAGAAAATTAAAACGATTTTGCGTGACCATGGTGTTGCAAACCAGGAGAACTTGAAGGCTCAAAGCAAGCCACAGTCTTGGTTCTTCTGGTAAAGTCTAGTTTTATTTTTTTTTTTTTTTTTTTTTTTTTTTTCAATTGCATTGCTCAAATTTTTAATTTATGGGGTCAATCTTTAAATCAACTAAAGATTGGCTGTATATTAAATTTGCAACGGTAATTAACAGTAATCTTTCTAGATATGTTATAATATTTGTCCGATATCTCTTTGGATTCTAACGTCCATAGCGAAAACATCAGTCACCGCTACATTCTATTTATAAACCAACTGCATATAAACACTACCACTATTACAATGATTTTCACATCTAGTCAACCTTTACGTTCAAGTCGAAATCTTATACACGATTTTTTTATTTTTAGTTATTTATCAATTTTCACAGACTATGCGCACCCATATAAATGAAACATGCTTACGAGGCCGGCTTGTGTTTGCACTACTGGGTCATCACCGTGGTAGCAATGCAGCAGTGGGGATTACAGCTAAATCAAACTAGCATAACTTGCAACGGCAGTGCATAAATAAAGGTTGCCGTAGAAAAAAGGTTACTTAGAAAAATTGGTATTATCTTGGTTTTGCTGGCGTTCTTCAAACCTAAGCGTCGAAGATTTGTGATAATTGTTGATATTCTAGTTTCTAGTAACACCATATCTTCAATCCATTCTTGAGTGAATGCTAGAAATTTTTGTCTTGAATTTTGAAAATTCAGGATAGAGAGAAATTTTTAAAAGAGATAATCTAAGTTTTTACAGATGCTTTCAGTTCCCTTGACCGTTAATCTTGTGAGCTTGAACCAGTGTCCGTCAAGAGCCTGACCTCTCAACTTGCCAATGGAGCTGACGCAGTTTTTATCGCTAACTGTGTACGGCTGAAGGTGTCGTTTTTTTTTTGTTTTTTTTTGACCCAGGAAGTAAAGACTATAATGAACAAGCTAACCAGCTGTAAAATGGGAGTAAACTTGCAAGTAGCAACATAACCTAGCAGGTTAACTTACATAGAAACAAAAGCGAGCCAATATCACTGTCAAATATGCCGCATGTGTCACTCACCCACTAGTTTCAAAATATTTCTTTATTAAGTAATACCAGTGAAATTGACAAAATAGGTGATTTAGTCATGGCGACCTATCAGCAAAAAAAAAAAAGCAGCAATGTGAAATCTAATATTTTGAATAGCAAAGAGAGGCAAAGGAAACAAGACTCGCTAATGTAAAATAAGAGTCACCTAGGCTATTTTACTACGCTAACTATTTGAATTTTTTTTTTCTAACTGTGATCTAGTTTTTAACTAAGCTCTGTTTACAGTAAAAACAAAAAATCAAAAAAAAATTGATTCGACCCAGGATCGAACTGGGGACGTTCTGCGTGTTAAGCAGATGCCATGACCAACTAGACCATCGAACCGTTTCTTATTTTAAGTAATTTTAAAATATTTATGAAGTAACTTGGAGAAATAGTTTATTTTTGCTTTCAAATTTTGCAAAGTTTAAAAGACGTCCTGAGATGACGCTAAACTCATCTTTTATCCAAAAGGACGACTACTGATACGGCTGCGAATGAGCATTACCAGCCTCATTCTGAGAATCCCTTGATGCTTTCATCTTTTCTGTTGAAGAGATGAATCCGAGGTGGTTCACGACAACAACAAAACGACAATTCGACAGAATGTCAAATGAAGACGACAATTTTATAACATGGCAT
>JAJMRT010000546.1:0-14764 GCA_030558065.1 Geotrichum phurueaensis
TTATTATTATTATTATTATTACTAGAATGATGCCTGGTTGACATATCAAAAGCGTTGAAATATTTTACTTACACAGACTTGTTTTGTCTGGATTACTAGGCAAGACAGAGAGCTCATCCAGGGAGATGTGGTAAATACAGCCGATTAACACTTCAAATTTTGAAGCTTGAAGTAGTAGTAGTAGTAGTAGTAGTAGTAGTAGTAGTAGTAGTAGTATCTGTTTATTTAGGTGTCCTATGTGTCATTATATACTACTTCTAACTGCTGATTAAAAAGCTTTTTTAAAATTTAAGTCGACACAAAAAAATCTAAAGCATATTTCTTAAGGATTGACATGCTGCTAACCTTAATTTATATATATATATATAATTATATTAAGCTTATGCTGAAGCCTAGGACTGGAAAGCTGATATAATTTGTAGGCTGATAGTCAAAAATTTTACACAGATGACAACCAGTTGTAGTGAGACATGATGCAAATACTCAAGATTCGTTTTTCAATCTATTCAACGTTTGATATCAAGAACCTAGCTTACATTTTTGAAGAAAAGCTCAAGCCTTTTATCATTATATTAAATAACCCACATAAATAAAGACTATACATATATTCAGTTTATTGTCCTTATAACTATTTGAAAATTATACACAGAAGACATTAATACAACAAAAATAACTCTTTAGCGGGGAATGCGCCATTCACTTTATATTTAATTCACTTCGATGGCACCAAATTTTCCACGAACTTAGTCCATGTGTCAAGGAAAACCCGACATAAATAAAGACTAACAGTAAGCTTTAAATAGTTGATTCTATATATATGTCTAATGGAGAGTTTTAATGCGATAGCTTTTTAGCACTAGCGCAACCATTAGAAAATTACTACTAGTCTACCTTAGCCTACTTCGGGTTTTAACGATGGGTAGTTAAACACAAGTGTCATGTTAGTTTGTTTAGTTTAGATAATATTAAAACTAATTTTTCGTGCTTTTGTGTCTTGTCTAACCAAAAGTCAAAGACTTCTAACTGTGTCTGTGATCCAAAATTACTTAATAAATTTCTATCTATCAAGAAACTTAAATGCGGTATAGAGTATTTGAGTCATAACCTGGGTCTACAATATTACTCTACATGAAATATTTCTTCTTGTGCTTTTATATATGCTTGACCAGTGCAGATAAATCAAGTCATGAAAGTCGTCAATGCTATGAAAACCTGCAATGTTCTTCTAAGCTGTTGCAGGCATGCTATTGATAATGGCAGGTTCGTTTACCACGATATACATTCCACGTTTTTCTAGTCATTTTTTAAATCTACTTGCCGCCAGTTAATACTCTTGTTCACGAAAATACTATCCAACGTGCAATAGTATATGTACTCAACGGTTTTTTCAACTAGGCTTCACCAAGAAACTATACCTTTTTTTAACAGACTATTAAAAACACCCAGGATTTTTCACTATAGCTTCACATAGGCTTAACACACAAAGTTAAACCCCTTAAGGATAGTAATCTAGAGCTGTTTTCAAATCGGCATTTGCAGGTTACTTCCGTTAATCTATTGATGTAAACGAAATATATTCAGCTAGTCTAGGTCTTGGCCAACTTTGACTAGCTAAGCAACTACATTGATCAGTATACAATGAATAGACATAATGTGCTAGTACTGCACCTAAGTCACCACAGCTTTCAACTCCTGTGACTCTCTTTAAGTTTTTTTCGTTTTCTGTTTTTTTGTAGAGTCCAAGACATTTCAGTGAAGACGCTCGGACTATTCTACTAGCTATGTAATATATATATAGTCTGTTCATTGTCTTAAATTCTAGAAGTTTAACATGGCTATGCATATGGCGCAAAGTATGAAACATGCCACATGTATTTTCTAATAACTGCTGATCCATAACCGCAAAAAAGCATAAAAAAATAGAAACAGGAGTCGCAGCATGTTTAAGTCAGCAACACTCAATGAAATTTACAAATGAATCTCAAATCTCAACTGAGAAATTATTAATTAAAGCATTTTAGAATATTAAATAAATTTCAAATAATAAAATATTAATTGAAGCAATTTAGGATACTACATAAATTTCATCAGCGGCTAATCTAACTTTTTTTGATTTTTGTTATCTAATTGTAAATTCATTTTTATGGTATCAGACAATGGACTAGGTACGGAGAATTCTTGATCTTTAAAATACCAGATCGTTTAAATTTGTATTTCCTTTTTTATTGAAGACTTGTGATCAGCAATATAAAATAATTCAATTGAGCATGATGGACTTAAATTGACACCAAAGTAAAAAGCAAGGAAGTGAACTTACTGCGAAATTCAGGTGCACAAAAGACAAATAGGCTAGTAAGATTATTGCAGACACAAGCGCATAAAAGAAAACAGACTAGAGGAAAAAGAGAGAAACAGCGAAACAAAAAATATCTAGAGGAAGCTATCCGGAACATAATCAGGTCACCCAGATATATGTAAAAGATCAGATCTTTTGCTAACCCTTTCTTGTCCAACTAGTCACACCAAGCTAAAAAAAAAAAAAAAAAACAGATCAAGACTAATTTGCACAAGTCATTAGCAACTGTAGTATCTGTGGGATAGAGCTAATGATTATTGCCTAGGATTAAAAAACAAGTTGCAACAAAAAGGTTCAAGAAGTGCGGTAACTTGTACATTTTGATCTACAAGTCTAGTGGGAAAAAATCCTATTTTGATTTTCTATTTTGAAGAACAATAGTTGAACTACATTTTTATATTTGTTTTATTTAATTATACTGAATTCAGGTTGTTTTTTTTTTTTTAATTCGCTTAGATGAATTGAATTGCCATCCATGATTGTGTTAGTTTTCAATCCTATTTCCGAAAAAAATTACTATACAGTTGCCGATATTACTTTCCTAATTGAATATGGATGTCAGCTGTAGGCATTGGGGGCTGTCCGACTCTATCATTGGGGGCACAAGGCGCCTATCAATTTTTGAAAAATGCCCCTTTGTTTAAAAGAAAGCAAAACAAAACGAAACAAAAACCGAAAAAATAAATAAAAGCAATAATCCGTTTTTAAATTAGAGCAACATTAGTTCCAACTAAATGTAAGTATTATCGAATCTACAGACACTGATCATCGATAATTCTAGTCTAGTCTATGAACACTCTTTTACTAATCATAAGACTGTTTTAAAATTAGAGATGCGGTCTCCTATTCTGATTTCAAAAAAAATTCAAATCAATCAAAATACCCTGACCGCAGCATAGTGACCCCAAACTGTGAGTATTTGGAATTTAGGCTTCAAAAAAGTCGTGCAAATTATCCGGTGGCATGGGCATCAAAAACTAGTCTGTATAAAAGCATTCATGTGTTGAGCAGGAAACTATCGTGTGTGCTGTTGCGCTTACTGCTGCGGGCAGTGCTTTTTATTGTTTCTGTTGTTTTTCTTTCTCTGCAATTATAACTGTACTAGATCGTTGCAATTTTGCGGCTCGCTAATTATGCATTTATTTAATAATATAAAAAGTTGACATGAGCACCTCGTGTATTGGACTGTGACACGATCTGACAGACAGCGATTGTGTATGCTCACAGTTACACGCAAATTCCAGATCTCTAGTCCCGATTTTATGTTTTAAAGACGTGTTTTATTTGCTGCATCTCGTCAGTCTTCTTCTACATTAGGCACTTTTAGTAGTTGAGGGAACCAGACTCTAGTACAAGTTTTTCCTGAAAACCATTGATTTATTTCAAACTTTTTGAAGAGTTACCTCCTACGAGAACTAAAGAGATTGTGAAAGTCTATTATCACTTTGAACTAGTAAACAATGCAGGCAACTTTAGGCTTATTTATCTTCAGTTGTTATAAGTGTCTCTTGTTTTGATAATGGAGACTTTATTTCATTTAGAAACAAAAATATCGCATAAAATATCTGGGCCGCACAATACCGACGTGCAAAGAAAACCAACCTTTATACTTATACCAACCAAAAAAAACAAGAGTGGTTTGCTCGAGCCTGGGACTCGAAACCATTGAAACATGAAATGGATGTAACCGAAAATAGTGAAGCTGGCACGTGTTTTCATCTCTAGATGTTCTCTTGCAACTAATATTATAGGCATTTGATAGCTTTGAATCATGCGTCCGGACCGTTCAAACCGTTGATCTGAACTAATTTAACCAACCACTTACTCGCTTACTATCACATCTAAGACTGTTCATGCCTGGAGAATAGCTCAATTTTGACTCTTTATCATGATTTGCGCCCAAAACCTATTTCACAGAAAAAATGGTTAATCTTTTGTATGTTGAGTAGACACCACACAGTACGAATACGCAATAATATCTAAAGATACAATACTTACTCATTTTTTCCAAGTTTTTATCTCCAACTTTTTGTAAAAATTTCATAGTCATGGCCTATAGAATCTCAAAGCGTAACTCTTTGTGACTGTCAGCCTGTACTTTGAAGCCGTGGGTTTGTGACCCCCACGAAGCCTCAGCAAATTACAATAAATCAATACTTAAAAACCTGGGCAAATATTCAACTAAGCTGCCAATTCGTCGATCTATTTAAAAGACTTAAGCTCGGCTAGAATCAGCGAAAACGCCATTTCAAAAACAACTACCAGTTTGCACTGGTACATTGAAGAAATCACGTTCTTTTTTTTTTTTTTTTTGGCCAAAAGTCTAAATAATAGATTATAGCATGATTATATAATTAATTAATTTTTTGGATCTCCAACCTGACAAAACAGTAGACCTCCAGCAACTAAGCTGAATGGGTTAAGCTTTTTGAGCACTATGGGCCCTACGTTCTTTAGTGTTCCAAAAAGGTTTGTAGCTTGTGTATAGTTGCAATGCTTAAATTTAAGTTTAAATTGATGTTCAGTGAGCAGCAGCAACACCAATAGCCATTACTCTTACGCCTGCTCTTCTGAACCTATTGTAGATGTGACATTTTGTGCTATCTTCAAGCTGTCAAATTTGCAAATTGGCAAACTGAAAGGAGTTTCCCGTTCATAGTACGCACGAGGCTATTTTTGTTATTTTAAACTTATGAATATTCTAATCGTTCACTGAGTGCCAGAATCAGGGGACGTTGTCGCCTTTTCATTTAAAATTTCCTCTCAGTCTTGAGGTCCACTACTGATCTACCATTGAAAACGTTGCTATGCAAGACTGGCCATTTAGATATTAAATCCTTTCAAATTGCCTGCTGCTTTCTCTTTCTCTTTTTTTTTTTTTGCATCACGGATCTAATAGGTGCAGAAACAGCACAGTATAAATCAGTAACATTCTATTAGTGATATCATGCAGATTGCTAGCTGCGGGGTCTAAGCTTGAATGACCAATCTCGTTATTGTCAAAAATTAAATGAAGGGTAAGAACTCAGTGCTAAAGTAGTTGCAATCTCACAGTCACCAGAACCCACCTCGCTTTTTTTGAAATTAATGAAATCAAAGCTTGGATAATCGACATAGGCCAAGAAAACCACATCTGGATTAGTTATTAGAATTAAACCGTTTCAACAGATTGTTTAGACTTGATCACCCTCGGTAATTTAAGCTGCTTTGGATCGGCCTGGACTTTTCAAGTTTGTGAAATTAGCAACCAAACTTGAAAACAACTGAGAACCCCCACACGTGTTTTGTTGCTGTTTTTATTTTTATTTTTGGTGTAATACGAGCACAATAATTCGTTTGAGTTGGATTTTTGAAAAATCTGCAGAGTTTGCAAAAGAAAAAAAAATTCTTCAGATTAAAAACAATGTGTTGATAAACATGTACCAGCTTTTGGTTTCTCATGTTATCTCCTCTCTCTCCGAATAAATTTGTCATTTTGTAATCCATTATAGTCAGCAAAAAATGATTGAGGAATTTGCTTTTTGTCCTACAATTTAAAAAGCACTAACAGAAATCTTTGGCGATGCATAGCAGTCTCTTGACGTGGAAATGAAAAATTGACATAAAGAAAATTAACCATAAACTTTCCTTGGAATTTTTCTATTCATCTTTCTTACAAGGTCTGCCACCAGCGGATTTCTCCGTTTTCAGAATCTCTTTTACTCTCCACAGTCTCGCTCTTGGACTCACACAAGTAGCAGTTTTCTACTATCACCCCTTAGTCCAAAGCTCGCTGGAACTCTGATATACAATACCGACATCTGCATCTCGCACTGATGCCATATGTTTGATATTGCTGTGGTCTTTCACTTGTGGGTTGCAGCCTCGTGCAACTATGCCATAGACTCAAAGTCTGAAAGACTTACAAATGACAAAAACCAAAAAAAAAAAAAAAAATAACTTCACGTTTTGCATGTTTTTATTGTTGTTGAGCACTGTCACTATTTCCATTATCCGTGCTCACACCAACTTTGTGACACCACCTGGTGCCAGCATTTGGCCCCAAATAACCTTTTCCATGCCTAGAATATAGTAGTATATACTGATGAATCGTCATGAGAATATTAACAAACTTTTTTTTCTTCTATTTTGATTGCATTCAAACGCTTGCGACTTTACGGACGCCTGAACCTTGAAGCAGCCACGGTGTTTCTTGTTGCTGCTGCTGCTACTACTACTGTATCGGAGGGGGAGAAATTAATGAGCACTTTTTACGCCAAGCAAGAGAGAGAAGCGACAATGCACACATATTTCCACCCACTTGCGCGTACCAGAATATCTTTTTTTTGCATAGGTACTGTACTCGACAGCCGTGGCTACTACATCTTAAGGTAGCTCACATACACCTTTACCAAATTTCTCATAAGAGCTTTGAAACCTTTTTTCATTCAATGTAAGTACCACCTTCTCTTTCGACTTGATGTGCAGAAGTAACAACAAGGTGGAATACGTATATGTGAACTACAGCAGAGGCCTCTAGATAATACGTGACATGTGCATACACGATTTCTCTTAAGGTTACTGATCGACCACTTTGGTAAATTGGCAACTGGTCATTGACTCCAGTACTGAGATTTGTCCTTGTGTCGCGCTTTTGCACTCGTCTCAGTTGATGATTTTGAACAAAGTTCATGTGCGTGCTCATACAACCAGCAGCAGAGATATTGTTGAGAGTTACTATGTGTCACCGTTGGTGGTTAACCAAGGTGTGCCTCAGAAAATACTTTCCTATCTTACATAACTTTAAAATTGCTGTCTTTTTTATTTTGTATTCTTACCTCTATAACGCATATGTCTATAATCTAACATACATTACTTTTTGACTTATTTTCTACGTTCAACCTGTTTACAATGCCTAACTTGATGACTTCACGTTAACAGATATATATAAAAAAAAAATTAAAAAAAAGAAAACAAGATATGAAAGGTGTACACATTTTGGTACTCTTTTGTTGGCAGCACACACAAAGACGTTGTAATCCTCGAGAGAAGTATGAGTATCCAGTACATGTATATTTATTGATATTTATTTCAACGCAACAATCCAATATTCACATCCTGCTTAGCTAACGGCTAAAATCATGCAATTTGCTAAATTAGAATCAGTGATACGTGAGCTCTAGCAATGTAGTTAAAGCGTGGGGTTAAAAAACAAAATCAACAGCCAAGAAAAAGAGTAGTGGAGAAAACTATCGACACGATGGGTGGTTCTAGATCATGAGAAAAAAATAAAGAAGAAATAAAGCAGTTGCCTTGAGTGAATACTACATGTTAACTCAAGCTAATTCTGTCTATGTATGTACTTGCAAGTTTTCAACTACCTTCAAAAATAAATATAGAAGCCTGTTGAATTGAACCAGCAGATGGCAAACTGATTGTGCTTTCTAGCCCGTTATTATCGAGAACTATATCAATATTAGCGGTTGCATGCAAGTTTCAATAAAAAGAAGATTCAGGCCCAGTTTTTTAGCTCTTGAGTCAAGATCATAGAGTATTGAAGGTAAACAAAAATTGATGATTAAGTAAATTGTACGACATCTGTTGTAATAAGTATATATTTAGTATAAACTTATCATAGACTTTTATTGATAAACTCTTTTTATTGCTTCCAATTAACACCTAGATTACTACAGTTTCCGCGGATGTTGATATTGTTATCTGGATCCCTGGCTACCGTAAAAGTGCGTTTTTAAGCAGCAAAGTCTCATTCTTATCCACATGTACAAATGAGTGCTTTGGAAACTGCACAGTACCCAGAACTGAAAAGGTTCAGCAAGGCTAATTCAAATTAATGGAACTCTCAACCTGCTGCATGTATAGTTGGCGCACAAAGTCAATAACACACTTGCATACAGCTTTCTAAAATCTTGTTATAAATCACCTTTTATGGAAATTGCTTTACCATTTATAAAATGATTCAAGCGTGAGACTTTTTTTTTTTGACAGCTAAGCTATTGTCATTAATATAAATTTTAACTGTTGGTATTAACAAAACAAGCTAGTATAGAAGCGTCTTTAATAGCAATAAAAAGTAATCTATTTTATTTTTTTATTTTATTTATTTAACATTGAATATTTATCAGTCTTTCATAAACAAATACAAATCAAAGGCTTAAGGCTTTAATCAAGTCCCAACCTGTTTTGCCGGCTTCATTTCTTCGGCCTTGCAGTTTCTAGTGAAGTCCCCAATGACTGTTTTTTCCGTTCTATGTCTTCCGCAGTAGGAACTCGGACGTTCGCGTGCCGCATCTTTTTCGCCGCCTAGGATTTATCATAATAAGAATAGTACCTCTATAGCATTAACCCACTCCAATCGTAGACTATGTGTTGTTCTGGCTTGGGGTTTGTGACCCTTTGACTCAGTTTTCTTTTGCAGCTATCTTGTCGCTCAGTGGCTCAAATAAGCCTCTAGCGCCCGGTCAGTATGGCAAATCCTCCTGCCTTCTGTCTGTTGTATTCCTCGTAGCTGCTTCTCGCCGACCCTCTTGGCGGCCTCCGGCCTCTGCCGCTGCTGCCCTTAGGGCGCGGGTCATACTCGTACATGAGTACTTTGGCGAACCTAACGATAGAGACTTGTATCCACGCGTCAAATCTATCTTCCTCAGACTCCAGCGAAAGGACATAAGTATCGCCCAACTTCGGATGGTTCTCTGCTATTTTATGGGGTCAATCCTGAACTTCACTCTGAAGGACCTTTCCAGGTCCTCTTTAACGACGTCTTCAGGGGTTCCCGTTTTTATGCCTTCAACAATTAGCTTGGCCCATTCCTTGTCTTGCATGATTTTGAACTCTGGGTTCAGCTTTTTTACCTATTGTTCCCTTTTGTCAAAGACTTTCTTCAACTCAGTGATGATGGTTATGTTGCCGGTTTTCGTTTGCCATACGCGCTGCACTGCTATCTTCTCTTCCCTGTACATTGCGCATAGGTCCACTGCATATGTCTCAGGAGACACTTTCTCCTTCTCTTCTAGGTCGGCGGGGTCCAAAATTCTTACCTTATAGGTCTCTCTTGACGGCGTCGGCTGCTTGGCTTGGGTCATGGTCTTTGAGCTTATCACCCACAGTCGCTTTCTGTCCGTAGCATTGAATCACGGGTTTTAGCTGAGACTGCTAATCTGTCTCGCAATGTTTTTTGTGGCTTGTTTCTGCGTATTAACTGTGGTTGTTACCTTCACTTTGGTTTGTTTAACTTTGTTAGCCACCACTGTGGCCTCTTTTTTCCAGTCCTCAACACCCTTGGTGAACTTGGTAATTTCTTCTTCAATTGATTTCTTTCTTTTTTCAAACTGACCGTCTTTTGCCACCGCAATTTTGCCGAGCTTGTCCTCGTACTGTCTTTCAATGTCGTTGATTTTGTCACTCATTTCTTTGGCATGGCCTCCAGCTTCCTTTGCAGCCAGTTGCGATTTATGCGCCTTTGTAACTGTCAAGGCCACCTGTTCTTTAAGCCCTCTGGTGTTGTTCTGAACCGTCTTGTTAAGTTATTCTATCTTCCAGTTAATTTCAATCTCCCTGTTCTCTCTTTCCGCGTCAAGGTCTTAATATATTTTAATTTTTGACATTAACAGGCCTCAGAAACAGCTTTAGTGCACACCCCACGTGCCTGAGCAAGTCTTGTCTTCTTTGCTTTCGGGTCCTGAATTTTGTTTTCATTTCCCCACGGCTCTAAATCTATTGTAAAATCACATTAACCATGAAGCAGTCTCTTTGAAGAAATTAAAAAATAATTAGCGAGCGCGCGAAAAATCCAGCTTTTTAATAATGCAGCGCCAATCAACTGATCAATAACGAATGGATTCAAGAAAAGAAACGATCTCCCTGGAGGTTGCCATTTTCGTACCAAATGTCTATTGCAGATGAATTGCTGGCTTCAAAAGTAAACCAAAAGAGCAAACTCAAACTGAGCTACAACAGTACACAGTTGAGATTTTAGCTATTGCTGTGAGGCTTAATGCCTAGCCAAATAGTTTCCTAGTGAGTCTCAACTGCAAAGGCAAAAGTAACTGAAGGTTAAGACTCAAATGTGTCTATAGATGGGCTTAAAGACTTGGTTGATTGTACAGCAGTGAGTATTAAACTTGCAGTCTACGATGACAACGGCCTGTACTCATAACTTTTGGCCTTGGGAGACCCTAACTCTGTAAAGTTAGCAACTATACAAACTAATTCATTGTATAATTCACTTTATCAACGTCGATGATGGAGGCCGGCTCACGGTTCATGTAGAAAGAAATTCTTTAAAATTAACTCTCTCAGTAGTAACCTGTAAGTAAAGATCTTCCAGAAAATCTCTCTGATTGGGGTGTAATCGTTGGGCTGTAACTTATTGTAGTAACTATGTCTGTAACACCTGGGCAATCTTCTCCTTCATCCGGGTCAGTTTTGGCTTTATTTTGAGCCGCTCGTCAAACAAAAACTCACTCGACAGATTTACTTGAAATGCTGCTGGGCAACAAACCTCCCAAAATGCGAAATCTACATATACTTTATATATATGCACAATAACGACAAACCTTAATTAGAGTAAACTCCCAAATTCAGCGTCTAGCATGACATCTACCATAATTTTTTAGAAAAACGGATGATTATATAGCATCCTTTAGACTCTGTAGCTTAGATTTTGGAGTCCGATCTCGCAAGGGTAGTAGTTTTTGTACATGGCTGGATACAGTGTTGTTAGTGCCAGATTCAATCGGAAAATGCTCTTCAGGGGGGAGGGTGGTGAGTACAGAAGCTGTAAAAGCAATAACATTGCAGCTACTGTGACCCTTAAAAATTCAACCTGGACATTGGCACCAAATGTTCATTTTACGAAAAGACTACCGCTATTTGTTCAATGTTTTTTACTTTGACTTGTTGTCCATTCTAGTCTTTGTTTTAAGATTTTACATCCCTACAATATTTTGTCTCATGACTCTAGTAAAAGAGACTTTAAGGACCAGACCTGATTTCATTATTTCAAGATATGATTTTTTATTCAATGAAAAGGTAAAACAAGTTTTTCGATAAAAATGGCAGAGAGGGGTGAGGGATAATAGAACATGGAGAATAGCATATTTGCTATGTTGCTCAAAGGGTGCAAACTTAGAAATGTCTTACAAATAATTTACAGACCTCCTTCCCCTCGACATACATATGTCCACCCACTTGCAACTGCACTTCTGCTGGAAATTTTACTTTGTCGCCTATCCGGAACCCTCTGCAATAGTTATGGTTTTATTTAACAACTCAAAAAAGATGTAATGTCATATTGAAGAAAAAAAGCTAAAGTAGTACAGTTACCTGTCTGAAAAAAAAGAAGTAACAATTCACGCTCAACGGAGGCTCCTTTTGTATACAATGTGAATAATTGCAACCAAGCGGGTGTAGAACTTTTAGATTGTAGATAAAATGAAAAACGCTCTTACTATCCAAAAGCTTTGATGGTCCAGCTCAATGTGCATAATAATTTTGTTTTTTTGGAGAGGTATCAAGCCCCGCCCCTTTGTGGCATTTAATAAAGAGACAGCTTCGCAATACGTATTCATACTTTTCTCCCTATCCTTTATGATACTGCTTCATGCAATAATTTCCAAGAGTTGGATTTGTGGTTACATATCAAAAATCAATTGTTTAAATTGCAATTCAATTTCTTTTTTTTTTCAATCGCAATTCTGGATACAGCCATAAAAATTGTTAGACTTTGCTTTTGGTAATACAGTATAAGATAATTAGAGATATCTGGTGATCTGAACCTACTTACTTAGGTTACGCGTCGGTATTTACAATATATTTCAATCTAAAAATTACATTGTAGATTTGCTTGAGTTTTTTCACAATGATGAAGCTTTGTTGACTAAAAGTAATTGCACCACGCTCGTCAAATTTGGTAATGTGTACCTTCCGGTACACTTTGGCGGGTATGTATCCTTTTGTCTCGACTACTGTAACTTGCTATCATGACTTTATATATTTATATTGGTTCAGTTGTATTTACTATAAACTTAAGTTAAGGAAAAACCAGTGTTCAACATTAATAAATATGATTAGAGGTGAGACGCAGACAAACATGAAACGATTTTTATATTATGGATGTTATGAATTTAGCTTCTAGTCCGCTTTCTCATCAATTTTGAAAATAGAATAGACTTTGATCTGGTCAATAAGTTGATCAGAATCAAACTTTGCTGTTATATGCAGCAATGTGTTTTTTTATAGCAACGTTCATCAAATTTTTATAAAGATGGAATACGGGCTTTAGCAGATCTTGCAAGGCGTACATTAAGCACAATTGTGAGCCAATGCCACTAAAATCGACTAAAATGTAAACTAATATGTAAATAGTAATGATAGAAAATTATAATATGTAGACTAAGAAATTTGTTAAAAAAAAAAATGGTTTAATAAAATCAAGCTATATATGTGGTCTGGGTATTTACTACGCTGTGGGATATTGAGAAGAAGAAGAAAAATAGTAGAACAATTGAGATTTTTTTGAGCACTTGGACAGTCAATTGCACTCTTCAGCTACCTCAATTGGCGAGCCAGAATTCAGGGTAGATAAAGTTGCCTCACGTGTCACACTTATCGCATCCAAAGCAAGAAAACAAATTTAATGTTATCTTGTTTAATTGCTTTCTTTTTTTATTTTCATTATAGATTTTTTTTACTTTTTTAAAATACACAAGATTAGATGAATAAATTGCAGTCCTGACGTCAACATCTCAAAATGAATTCTCAGCAAAAATTATTAGAAACCTAACCAGAGAAATAAAGGGTTTTTTTGCGTAACGCAATACAAAAAAAAGTACAGAGATTAAATAAATAAATGGAATTTATTAGCCAGCTGGTAAATTTGTTGTTAAAGACTAGCGGAGCATCAGGGTGCAAAAAGCAAAACAATGCTCACCCGCCACAAACCTCGCGAATTTACATAGTTCTTGTACATACCGTACTTGTAGTGCACATGAATTCTCATTTTGCAATCTTAGCTACCCAGCTTGAAGTGAGAAGAAAAAAACTAAAAAAAAAAAAAATAACAAGTTATCACGCAGGCCTGCAGTGATTGCCAGCTTGCATAGTCCAAGAGAGGTGCAACTAAACCTTCTTTTTCCCTTCTCAAAAATGTTTCCAGCTCATTTAACCGTATTGGCGAGCGTATCCTGATATTCTTCAGGCTACTAGCTTTGTATATGTACACGTTATGATTGTGCCTTTTGCGTAAAACCCCAGCCAAAGGGAAGAAAGCACTGCAATGGCGACATTGTTGTTACTCAGCACCCACTCAAACAAAAATAAAATTTCCCAAACAATAATAAAAACATCCACCTGTAAACCTGTGCATCAAGATCTTACACAATATAGGCATTCTCAGATTCTTAACCTTTGGGCTACAGTTTAGAAAAAGCCGGTTGAGAAAATCAAGACAATTACCAAAGTCGTACAAGACAGCTTTAAAGCAGCAGTTACAGCAAGAAAATAAACAAAACACCCTTGCCGCCTAAAAGATTAATAAATGTTACTAGCCATTGTTATGGGATACCGCCTCAGTTCAATACCTAGGTAGTCGTCGTAATAAATAGTGATAGTAGCCGTGGCACTACCGACCTTCTTGAAGGGCCAGACTTTTTATGTATCATGATGTATGTGCATCAGTTAAAATCATAGGTCTCAACTTGGCGAGCACCACGAGTGTGCCCGGCTTTAAATGTGCAACACTATCAGCATCTGGAGGTCTAGACAGTAAAAAAAAAGAGAGTAGTAAAGACAATCTAAGGTTCAATTTTAGGAACGGATTGTTTTTGTTTTTGTTTGACGGTCCCGGTTAGTCAATGAATACTATACAGTCGCCCAAATATTGCTAACAACAACAACAACAAAGGAAAAAACAATGAGAGGCTTTTGGATGGCTAAGAAATAATATATATACACAGGTACAGTATTGCTGTTAAAAAAAAAAAAAAGGAAAAAAAAAAAACCTAATAAAAGAATAACAAGACTCAAAGATTAAAATGAAAAAAAAAACAATTAAATAGTTAAGAGTAATAAACGCCTGATGTTGGTTTCGGGTGGTGTTAACTGTTGCTGTTACACTTATGTTAGCCAACTGGTTAATACTAGCTACTGTCTTTAAAATATTATATATATAGTTATATAAGTTCTAAAGTTGATTCACTTTGCATGCAATTTAATTGCAAGATGATTTGAACTTATTGGTTCAGAGGTCACTATCAACTAAAAAAAACATGGGCGTCTGATAAGGGTGCGACTAGCTCACGAGAAGTGCCTTCTGTTTCTTCTTGATAATTATAGCTATCTGTAGTTGTTCTACCTACATGCAGTTGAGTTGTAATATTAGACGCTTTGGTAAAAATTAATAATAATAATAAT
>JAJMRT010000547.1:0-14742 GCA_030558065.1 Geotrichum phurueaensis
GGTAAATCTTTAATCAAGGACAACACGATTGTCTAATAACTGAATGTCAAAATTAACTACTGAGTTGGATACAGTCAACCCTTATGTCATAAGAAACCTCTATACCTTGCTGAAAATTCTGATTATAATGACCAATCAAACTGCCGTTACAAACAGTCAAAGAAGAACTTTTGGTACAAAACGGAAAGCCTTATATCACTAGGCTTCAGCTACAAAGGTGGTTTGAAAAAAAAAAAAAGAATAATCAGTAGGATAGTTAGTCTACTTTCAAAACTTTTTTGCAAATTATGACTGGTAGAATACCGCAAAAAGTTTCTAGCTAGACGTCCGAAAGTACCATACAGAAAGCTTACCAGAGCTTGAGAGGATTTTATATAAGTAGACAAACCAGACTAGTAGAAATCAGGGCATTGGGAAAGAGAGTTTCTGTACCACAAGGTACTATTTGTAGATAAAAGTAAGCAAAATGAGTATCAGGCTGCCACAGGGACCTTTTCATAATTAGAGTATGTAGTTATTGTATTGCTTCAAGATATACATAAATCAACTGTTATTATAATACAATTTGCTATAAGGAATACACTGCGACAAGAAATATGTTGACTAGGCTAATTTGATTAGTTATAGTAAAGTTTAAATGTAGCATTAAAATTATATTTATTAAAACAGATCATTACAAAATTTAGAAACATTGAGGCATCTTCCATTGACCTAAACACTGATATTGTACAAAGGCTCTGGTCTAGGAACGTCTTTTTGAAACAGCACCTGCCTCTTGAAGTTGGCGGGCAAATTTTCAAGCTGGTATTTAACGAACTTGCTGGTGGGGACCTCAAAGACATTGTCCAACTCTTCAAGTGTAAGTCCTTTAGTTTCAGGAACGAAGAAAAAGACAAGTAAGAATCCAGCCATATTCCAAGCTGCATAGTATCCAAAAGCACCTTGAGGCTTGAACGCCTTAAGAAGAGGAGGCCAAGTAAGAGAAAGAATAAAATTGAAACCCCAAAGGGTGATGGTTGCCAACGACATGCCGATATCACGAACATGCAAGGGAAATGCCTCAGCAGAGTAAGTGAACGGGACTGGACCCATACCAGGAGAATAAAACATAGTATAAAGGTAAATGCCTAATGCAACACAGCCAACTCTCGCAGTTTGACCTGGAATCCAGAACGAAAATCCAGCAAAGAGTAGTGTAATACTGAGAAATGGAAGAGTAGAAAGAACCAGAGAGCGCCTTCCAAAAGTATCAATTGTAAAAACTGCAGGAATGGCAAACAAAAAGTTGAGGATACCAAAGCCGAGAGAAGCAATAATAGAGTTGGTAACGGAAAACCCAGAGTCACGGAAGATCTGCGATGAGTAGTAGGCAATGACATTAACACCACAGAATTGCTGCATGAACATAACAATCTGCGAGGCATATAATGCTCTTCTGTTTCTACCAACAGCGAAAATATCCCAAAAAGCGTTGTGACCCTCGTTCATCTTGTCGTTGATTTCAATCATTAGATTCATATAGTAGAGATCTCTAGCAGCCTGAATTTTGGAATTTCTGAATCTTACAAGAGAGTTAAAAGCATCTCTGTAACGGTTCTTTTTAATGTACCATCTGGGAGATTCAGGAACCATGAAGACTTGCGCACAAACAAAGATTGGCGCAACAACCGTTGAGCCCATCATAATTCTCCAAGATACGGTTTCAGACAGATTTCCTCTGGGAATGAAAGCAACATCAACAATATATCCCAGCATAATACCAAAAGCCGTCCACATCTGCCACATCATGACAAGAGCTCCTCTAATAGGAGCTGGTGCGCATTCAGCAGAGTAAACCGGCACTGTGGTAGACTTGGGACCAATACCAAAACCTAACACTAACCTTGCCAGAAACATTTGCACCCAGGAGTAAGTAAACGCTTCCCAGATTGAAGCAGCACCAGCAATAAAACAAGAAAGGAAAATCACACCCCGACGACCGAGAACTCTGTTAAGTGGCTCTGTGAGGGCACAAGCCAGCACACAACAGCAGAGGTAAGGAGCACCAATGACAATACCTTCAATCCACTCAGAGTTTGACAATTTGTCTACTCCAAACTCGGGAAAAAAGTATAACTGAGCACCATTACTAACAGTTTCGTCCATACCTTGGACAATGGCACACATGGCACTCATGACTGTCATGTAGTACAAAGTTTTAGGCTGCTTCCACTTATGGGTAACCTCCATGTCAATAATAGCAGCCTCGTCGGCTGTAAGATGGCTCGTGCGGCCGTCATATGCAATAGCCGCACCCTTGGCAAAGGTTTCAGCTTCATCTGCCATACCGTGGTCTTGAGCAAATTTAGTGGCGTTTTGAACTACTTGCTCAACGGTGAGCCCGGCAAAAGGGTTGATTTCGGGGTTTTCTGAAACAGAGGCATTTTGGGCAGAAGCCTTTTCAACGTCCTCTGCATGCTGAATGTCGAACGACTTTTCTAGATTTGACATTTTAATGGTAAAGATATAGAGTAGGATTTAACTTTTCATTTTCTTTTCGGAAAACATGGGGAAATATGAGGTATTTATAATATCTGATGCTAATTCTAGTTTTTTTAAAACCTGGAGAAATAGACTTGGAAACGCATACTTTTTTTTTTCTTTTTTTTTTTTTTTTTTTGAATTATCTTGCTGAGTTTTTTCTAAGTTCAATATGAATCACATACTTTTTTGGATATTATGTTTAGCCAATAATCACACTTATAAGAAAAAAAGAAAAAAGAAAACAGCTATATCTTTTTCCACGAATATTATTTATTAGATTGTACATGGTATTTGTATACATAGCCAAGCAATTATAGTTAAAAACACGGTGTTATAGTTATGAATCTGAATTTATTTTCCCCGGAAAGAAACCCCGGCTTTTTTTTTCTTTTTTTTTCTTTTTTTTTTCTTTTTTTTCTTTGGGACGATCCCCAGGAATAAACTAGCATCAAATTTACAATTCTAATAGAAAACAATGAAAACTGTAGGAGGTGCAAAAAAAAAAAAGTGTTTGAGATAATCTTTTTTTTTTTTTTTTTTTGTAAATGTTCTTTTTTATTTACATTAATGTTTAAGATAAAAAGCCAAGATAGATTGTAATAAGGCTTAAACTGGTACTTGATCAGGTGGAATAAGATAGGACCTAACTTACCGTGTTTTGAATGACATCACCCTGCGTAAGTTCATGTGTATACAGTTGCTGCTGGACCTGCGTGGCACCAAAAGCCATTACCTCACAGGGTTCCCGAAAGATTTTCGCTAGTTGCCCTCTTGAGCGCGGCAAGACCAGCAAAAATCCGAATTCAGATAATGGCAAAATCAAGTAACTTTACTACTCCGGATAATCTGAGGGTAATTTACAACTCCGGATTTTCCTTGTTGGGTAATTCCGGAAATAGTACCTACTGCTTCAGTGAGCATTAGTATAGGGTTGCCGATTCAAACAAGAACTCTTTTTGGGGTAAACCTTAAATTTGGCATTTTGAAGAAAAATTCAATGTGTATGTAATTACGAGTACAGTACTAGTTGGCGCTAGTAGTAAAGATATGAAGATCGCACCAAATGAACAAAAAGACACCTCCACTTTTACAATGTGTTTCACTTGATTCTTTTTATTTATTTATTATTATTAAAATATGGGATCGCGGGAATAAACCCTTAAAATGTGGGGGAGTTTGTGGGATTGTTGTAGTACTAATGGCGAGTAGTTAACAAATGATATCTCTTTCACTTGTAAATATATATAAATGATATCTCTTTCCCTTGTATATTTTGTATACGAAAAATGCTAATTACATTTAGAAGCCTTATAGATTGGGCACAACCTCTTTGGAAGTATCAACCCGTGCAACAGTGTGAAATCTAGATATACAAGGGTTCACACGGCACGTCATAAGTATCTAATACCAACTGCATAATAACCTAGTCTGGAAACTTTATACACGCGTGACTATTGCAAAAGAGATTGCAATTACATATGGAAACATTTTCCGGGTAAATTATGGATTATGATAAAAGTATAATTAAACGTACATTAAACATGATGTTTAACATTGGTTTACAACTACAAGTACAAGAGCAATTCATGATATATTATTGTACAAATCCCAATCTTTAGCCATTTTTTTGTTTGCCCGTGAAGGCGTAAGGTTAAAAAAGCCTAAGTGTGCTTTATAACTTGACCTCTTTTCACTAGAAAAAAAAATAAAAAATTCTTCTATCTCCTTATATTGAAAGTTTAGAATATCTCTTTTGAACTTGACTGAACAATAGCGGCTCTCTAAAAGTTCAAAAATGTTTTTAAATCATACATTAACTTATTAAAAAAAAAAAAAAAAAAGAAAAAAGGTCAATTAAAGAAAGGAATATCTCTCGTCATAAAGCTACAAACAAACATGCCTTTGAAAATATTCCGGCTCGAGTGTTCAGTATTACAAGGGTCTCCATATTCATTTTCGTCAATATTCAAAGCACTAAAAAGATTCCAGTAGATACGCTGAAATGTGGGGGCGTATGGTCTCTAACCATAGTTAGACGGTTTTGTGTTTCTCAAGAGGATACTTTGTTTATATTGGTCACCGAAAATATTCAGGTGACAATAGTTTCAACCGTTCAGAACTTTTCAGTAGATCCTGCCTCCAGAATTCTTTTCTTTTCTTTTATTTTGTTCTTTTTGTTCTTTTCGTTTATTCGTTTTTTTTTTCCGGATTTTCGGTACTAGATCGATAATAGAACATAGCACTAAAGCCTTAAACAATTAAACTTTATTTAATAGTCAAGCTTATTATATCAGCCGTGCCTCGCTGATATAATACACCACGGGTCAGCTACGTAAGCTCCCAACCGTACCCCTTTGCGCTCGCCAGTCTTTAATATTGGTGGAAATCTAAGCCTCTGGCGCTGAGTTTCAGACACCGCCTTGCTCACTCCTTGCTGTTTTATTTCTCGATCCCTCCTTCCTTGCTGCACCACCACCCCCTCTAGGTTTTTTTTTTTTTTTTTTACCTTCATTATCAATTGAATGCTATAATGTCTTCAACCGACAATAAACCACCTTTGCCGCAGCCAGGTGATGCTCCTTCAGTTCCGGAGCCGGCCCCCGCTGCGCTCAGCGACAAAAACGGCCTTCCAGATGAATTTTTTGACGAAGAAGAACAACCTCAGGAGAAGCCTGACTTGACACCTCAGGCATTCAAGTTCAAGCAGGATCATAGCTTTAAAGATCTGAGACCAGACTTTGTAATTGATGTTGCTCTTGCTAAAAACAGTGACTCTGAGGAGTTTAACTTGAGTAACGTTAATAAACTCGTAACCGCCCTCAAAAATGCGGGGCTTTACGTTGAGATCAGACAGGGCTCCGCCTCTACTCTTCTGGTTTTCGTCAAATGCAGTACTGCTAGGCTCATTCAACAGTACTACTACTCTGCCACAAAAGATTGGCTATACACCATTAGTACCACTCCTCCATCCGAGTGGAACAACGAGGAAAGCCCGGACCTGACCCCTGCGCAAAAATTGAGACTTATTTATTCAATTCTCACAGCTCCGCCATCTGATCATGGCATTGGGATTACCCCGGAAATTGATGAGTGGTTCTTTGTTAATTCAATCTTCCCTCTCCACAATCACGAGCTCAACAAAGAATGGATTCGGAGATGGTCTACAAAGTGGGTGATTGATGCTGAAGAACTCAATTGGATCAGAAACCACTTTGGTGAAAGGTACGCCCTATATTTTGCATTCCTTCAAGACTACATTCTTTGGTTAGTCTTCCCTTCTGTTATTGGTCTTTTCACGTACTTTTTTTTGGGCTCTTACTCAAAGTTTTTCGGTATGCTCAACATTGCTTGGGGTGTACTCTTTGTTCAGGCGTGGAAAAGAAAGGAGTCCTCTTTAGCTTTTGAATGGGGAGTTAAAGGTAGCTCTATTCTGGAAACTCCGAGACCTCAGTTTGTTCCTGCATCCTTTAAAGTCGATCCTATAACAAATGAGAAGCGTGGATATTATCCCAACTGGAAGCGTGCTCTCAAGCAATTGACTTTTATTCCTTTGGCTTTGGGCGCCATTTTAGTTGTAATAGTTTTACAGATGCTTTCTTTCTCGTTAGAAATTCTCATTGGCCAGCTTTACCAAGGCCCTTTCAAGTCCTACTTGGCCCTTATTCCAACTGGTGTTCTTGTTGCCGTCATTCCTGTTGCTGTTTCTTTGTACTCCAACATTGTTGCCGCTTTTAATGACTGGGAAAATCACGAGACCGAGGATGTTTACGAAGTCTCATTTACTCAAAAGCTGTTTTCTCTTTCTTTCTTGACCAGTTCAGGCGGCTTGTTGCTGACTGCTTACTTGTACCTTCCATTTGGCCACCTTTTAAAGCCTCATACTGACAAAATCACTTTCTTTTTCCAGTCCTGGGTCAGCAACCATTTCGTTTCTCCTGAAAGATTTGAAATCAATTGCGACCGTTTGCACACACAAGTTATTTACCTTATGGGTACTGCTCAGGTCGTGAAGTTTGCTGTCAGTACCATACTGCCTTATGTTCAGCGCAAGACTGTTAGCCATGCCCAGCGTATTACCTCCAAAGAGGCAAACCCGTTTAACGATGATCCCGAAGAAGTGGCTTTTTTGGAAGAAGTTCGCGAGCAAGCCCGCGAGCCAGAGCACTCTGTTCAGCCGGAGTACCAAGAAATGATTTTGCAGTTTTCCCACATTATGCTTTATGGTGTTGTTTGGCCTCTTGCTCCCTTGGCGGCATTAATCAACAATTGGATTGAGCTTCGTGGTGACGCCGTTAAGATCTGCGTTGATACGCGCAGACCTATTCCTAGCCGTGCTGAAAGCATTGGACCTTGGCTTTTGGATCTTAAGATCATCACTTGGATTGCTAGCATTGTCATAGGATCTCTCTTGGCCATGTTTTCAGACACCCATTCTGAATTTTCTGTGCGTAGCGTTGAAGGTTTGTCGTTGGTCAACTCCTCACTTTGGAAGATTTTAGCCTACATTCTTATTTTTGAACATGGCTACTTTATCTGGTCATTTATCGTTTCGTTTGTAGTTGGCCAGTTGTCTAACAAGAACCAGATTAAGGACAAACAGGCTCGTCACTCTCTTCGTCAAATTTTGCTTCAAGAAGAGAATTCCCCTGTCACTGTCACTGGCGATCTTAAGAAGCTTACCATTTCTGCTATCAATCCCTCTGAGTCGGTGTGGAAATCGCAAGAAAGAACCGATAAGTCTTTGCTGGAGGAAGCCAAGGAAATCATCCACCGGGTCAAGGAGATCAACAACCCCACCCCTGGTGAGACCAAGAAATCAAAGTAATTGGCAATAGGTCAGTAAAAAAAGAAAGAAAGTGATGATTCAATTTGAAATTCTTTGTGTTTACTGAGTACAAAGGAACAAGAGAAAATCTGCTTATATCAAGTTCCAATATCAAGTATTATATATAAATGGGCATATAATGATTAATTACATTGTCCTGCCAACATATTTTTGAATTTTAATTATTGTAAACCCCAATCAATATTTAAATTTCAATACCTGGTAGATAAAATTTAACCAAACCGGCTTAAATTTTAATGATCTCAACTCTTGCTCTTTTATAAACCTCAGTCACCCCATCTTCATATTCTTCTTCTTTAATTTCTGTTTGATCCTGCTTTTCACCCTCTTTAACTGCCGGCGAGGTGCGAGGTACGATATCAATCTTGACAAACTGACCACCATTACCAGCAGGCTTGACCAAAAATCCGGGATTAATTGTAACAACACTGGAAATAACTTGCACTGCGGCTTTGAGTATGGAGGGAATGATTAGTACGTCTGGTAACGCTTGGTGAAACTCAGCGAGGCCCATGAATGGAACATCAAGACTAGCACTGGCAACGATGGTCTCTTCAGTACTGGGATTGTCAGTCTTAACCTTGACAGAGCCCGGGTAAAGCGGATAGACAGTCCGCTGCGAGAGAATATCCTCCATGCATGTACTGAAAAAGGACTTGGTAACCAGATGCTTGGTCGTCACTTTAGTCAAATCATGCAAAATGTCCTGCGAAGAAACAGTGAAAACGGTGCCATTTATGGTAAAAGTAGCTGGGTTAGAGACGCACTTGACTTCACGCGGAAGATCAAGTTCACGCCGGTTAAAGGGCGCTTGTGGGAAAGCAGTGTGTCCGGCAGCAGTATCCCGCACGTGCGGAACAAGAATAACGGACAGGTTGGTAAAGTCAAGTTTCTTCAATCGCGCACTAACGGCAGATTTGAAGAGATCATCAAGCGTGGCGTTGGCATCAATTTCACCCGTTGCTGGATTGTGCACTTGGAACTTACCCTGCACAACAGCCTTGTTGGTGATGTCAATAAAGGGGCCAAGCAGAATAACAACGTCGGGTTTGGTGGTGTTGATTTGAGTTATGAGATCGTCTAATGGCGAAAAGTCTAAACCATCAACATCAAGAGTATAGGGTCCCGCAGCAGTTAGCACTTGCAGGTTTTTTTCCTCCTGATCAGGGTTTCGAGCCGCAGGAGGCAGTAATGGAATATCGAGTATCTCTGAAACAGCAAAGTAATCACCACCAGCGTTGGATCCCTTGAAAGCCGCAATCTGGCCAGGAAAGAAATGAAAGGACATTTCCTCGGGGAACTTTAGTCGAACTCTCATGCCAGCGCCGACTCGTCGACATGATTCTAGAAACATGGAGTTCTTATTTAGCCGATCATCCGCGGGAGACTCTGGAACAATTCTGCCAATCGCCACGATCTCATGCTGAAGCGATAGCGCCGGATTGTCAAGCTGATCTTCCGAAAGCTTGTTATACTCAAGAATTTCCGGAATGAATGATTCAATGCGATCATCCAGGTACTCGGCCACCTCAGATATCTTTTGGTAAAGTGTTCTGTATGTATATTTTTTCAGGTCAACGTTCAAGGAAAACTTTGTAACGGGCTCACTTTCAGCCTTATCGCAGGCCCTTGCTGGAATATGATTGTTTAGAACTTGTAGAACGGTACCCTTTCCGGATCGATTGGCGTAGTTAGTAGACGCGGCATTTTCGCCAGCTTTGTTTGGTGTTTGACTATAGTTGGTATTTTGGGGCAGATCAGTGACTGGACTTGAGGGTAAAAAGACACCAGGTGAACTTGCCAGATTAGATTTGATATACTTTGAAGGAGTCTTGAGGTTACCAGCGCCACCACCGTTATTGATGGTACTGGCGGCACGCTTTTTCACACTTGAGGAGTTCACGCCAGGACTACCGCCACCAAGAAGATTGTCGAGAAAATCGGTACCGGGACTGCTTCCAAAAGTTTTGCGAACAGCGCGCACTGGCGTTTGCACCAGTGATTTCCGCTTGACCTTGGCCGACATGTCTTGTTCCAGTTCCTTTTGAATCGTGCCCCTAAACTCCTTGAGCCGCTCAATGTTGAAAACATCTTGTTTATTGTTGCTTTCCAAGGGGATTGAGTTCATGTCAAACACCTCCCATTTATTGTAAAATTCCTCCACGGTGATTTTGAATAGGCGCAAAATCGAGTGGATCTCCGCCAAAACGTCGGGCTGATTAACAACAGAAGCACCAAATTTTTGTTCCAAAAACTCCAAACTCGAAGTCATTTTGATATGCTGAGAAGAGAGAGTGTGTGCAGAGTTGGGAAAAAAGGGAAGAGTTTTGACTGTACAGGAATCAAGGAACGTGCAGAAAAAAGGAAGAATATGAACGAGAGTTTTTTTTTTTTCGCGTGGCTTTTTTTTTTATC
This sequence comes from Geotrichum phurueaensis, assembly GCA_030558065.1. Lineage (NCBI taxonomy): Eukaryota > Fungi > Ascomycota > Dipodascomycetes > Dipodascales > Dipodascaceae > Geotrichum > Geotrichum phurueaensis. The sequence goes on from JAJMRT010000547.1 coordinate 9,785, forward strand.
GTTTTCGCGTCAAGAAGCTTACCTGAAACAGAAACAGAAAAACTGAATACGCGTTACCTAATCAAGTAAACTGATTTTCAGCCTAATTTTGTGGAAGCGTTTTTTTTTTTTTCGAGTACAAAGTTCATGTGTTCAGAATCTCAAGTTACGACGAAAAGAATTAAAAATCCGCAAAAGTAATGCGTTGAAAATTTAGCTAATATATATATATAGTGTATTTATATTTAAACCCATTTAATCAAAGATAGAATTCAAAAAGTTCAGAACACTGCTTTACGCAAGATTTTGGGTGCATTCAGGTCTGCGCCGATTAAGGCAATGCAGCGGGACGCCGAAATTCTGCCAGAGGGCATACGAATAAAAGGAAACCGCGACCAATTTTCCATAAAGGGCTTTTCGAGCTGTAAGTCCGAGAAATCTCATGTGGAAACTTGGCAACCGCAGTAAGCCGGCAGAGGGTGACCTTGGGAGTTTGTTTGCCAGAGTCAAGCATATAGATGGTATTGATGACGACAAGGATTGGAACAAGCGGCCACCCATGAAGCTTTGCAAAAGCTGAAAAGAAATTTGCATGTGGGTTTGAATAATGAATGGCAACTAGACTACGAAGAACAAGGTGAACCCCGCTAATACTACTCCACCACTTAAAGGGAGCTGTATGGAGGAAAGTATCCCCAATACATTGGCACCTTTCATGAGTATTGTATTTTGCCATACCTTGAGCAAGCTGGTTCAGTTCCGCACAGGTCATGGTGTTCTTGAAAAATATTTCCAGATGAGGTGCATTAACGAGCAAAATTATTGCAAGTGAGGTCAACTGAAAACAGTTCAACACGTTCTCAAGGAGTGTCTTTTGCACCTGCAGAGCGGGATTTCTTAAGAAAAAGGTCTCCGAAGCTTGATCCAAAAATTCTTCTTAATACCAAAATGGGCCTTGAAGCGGTAGTTAAGTTCTTAAATTTATTACAGCAACTTCTTTGCTGACGGGTTTCTTGATTAAAGCAGCTTGTTAAGGTTTTACAGAATGTCAATCTTTGGTATTGATCTGCTGGGTGTTATGTATTGCAGGATCTCCTTAACACATAGTGTTATTCATGGATAATTCGGCGCCATCAAATGCTTTAAGTTAAAATACACGCTTACACTGCTACTTTGTCAGCCTTATGAAACAAGTGCTTTTAAAATTGGTTTCTTTGTATATATCATTTTGTTTGTAACTATTTGGTGTAAGGAAAATAAACGTATTATCTATCTATAGAATATTCAAACAGTATCACAATAAAATAAAAGATACTCAAAACGAAAATATTTGATAATTTTAAAGTCTATATGTTATATATATAAATTAATAAAATGTTTTCATAAATTACGGAATTTGGGCTCACCAAAGGAGCACTTTTACAAATAAAATAAACTGTTAATGCTGTGAGTTGCCAGCATATTAGCTCTGCTTAGAGTAGATATCGCTGGCCTCAATGTTTCTTTCAAAAAAGTCTCGAAAAGAAAGAATGCTTGCTGCATTTGCATATGATTTCATGTCCATGATGAGTTTTTCATCCTCAAACGCATTTGACTGTGCCAAATTTGGTCCATCGAATTTGTTTCTAGGGTATTTAGGAGACCGAAACAGATTAAGTTCGCCGTCGAAACTTTCGGAAGCCACTCTGTAAGTGACCCACAAAAAAGAATGATCAAGTTGCAGTATTTTTCTTTAACTTTCTAACTGCCTTGATAAATTTATCACGGGAAATATCAGACTCATTTGATATTGCATCACTACAGAAAACAGTAATTCCACTGGCAAACTCGGAAGAAAGGCGAGAGCTATCTGGTGTGAGACCATTAAGGGTATTGCAGTTATTTATTGCTAGCACGAGTTTTGTGGCACGCTCTCCATAACTGATACCACGATTGCCCGCAATCAGGCTATTTAATGTCGTATAGAAGAGAATACCAAAGCCCTAATCAGAAATCAATTTGGTACCGTCTGATAAATACGTATGCGAGCGATATATAACATTGGGTTCCAAACTTGAAAGGATGATGTTTGTTTCATCTGTGGCGTCTCCAGTGCCGTCAAAGAAATAGTTAGTGATATTATTTTGAGAAAATCCACAAAAAACAAGCAACATCTTTTCAGTTGCATGCTTCTGGTTACAAAAGCAACACAGAGAGCAGAGTATGCAACCCAAAGATGTGTATATGCATAGACCAAAGCGTTTTCACCTCTGTATTTGTTAACAGCTGGTACGCCTGCAATATTACAACACCCGCCAGGCTTCCAACTATCCCGTTAGCTTGTTGATAAAAATTCTTCAATGACTTCAGCCTTTTTCAACCATTTGAAATTGCCTGAAGCGTTAATACTATTAATTCGTAAAAAAGATAAGCGACTTGTGCGTTGTGCTCGTAGCTACAAATGTTTTCCCCAGGCAAGTTGCTGTAAGCTTTAAGCTTTGAATTACAATAGGGACTCCAAAGCTTCAGAACTATTTGCGGCAGCAGCTTCAAATTGCAACCAAACAGTATGTTCAATCGTGCATTCTAAAACACAGACGGTGATTGTTCTCAAATAAGTGACCAGTGTGGGTAGCGGGACAATCTTGCTATATATATAATCAGTTTATTGTCCTTATAACTATGACAATTTTGCTATTCTGATCTTTGAAAAAATGCTGAACTTGTGGCTTTCTTGAGAAAAAACTTTTGTTCTAGTTTCTTTAGTGTAATAAGTGCAATAAATAAAGATGACAAAGTAGTTGGCCACGTTGATTGTATCAATACTCATTGTGCCAGAAGTTCGTAAATATAGAAGTAAAAATTGAAGTATGAGATTGGAGTAGTGAATATAATTTGAAAGAAAAGAACCCCCAAATTCTGTTTTGTATTCATTTGCTTAACTTGATCAGTGTGAAAGTATTTTTTTTTTTTTGCCTTAAAAGAGAGTATTTTATGCAAAGTCGAGACAAGATTTGCTACATCTTTACGATGTTAGTATGATTAAATTTTAGCTTTTAATTGGCTGGTGGGATTTAATGACATCACTAAGGGTGAAAATCCTGTTTGCAACTTATATTGTGTATTCTCAATTTATGAAGTAATTAATATGCAGATTAAGAAACAAAAAGAAACCAGTTGCAATTGATTACTAGTGATTATGTCCAATAAACATAATCTAATCAATCACAAAGAGAAAAGAGCAATAATAAAAGTGATAACTATTAATTGCCTCAATATCTAAAAATTAGAAAGCAAAATAAATACAATAATTAAATATAATAGCAAAAATACAAAAGCCATAAAATTCCAAGACTATTCAGATAGTTGTCTCTACACACACTTTGAGCAAGAGAATATATACAAAGAAAAATTTCAGTTTTAAAATGACTTGTATTAATTTCACTGGTTTAGATATTTCTAGCTTGCACTTATATCAAAACTTTAGCAAATAATAACTAATAAAAAAATGCTGTTTCAATGGAGTATAACAATGAAAAAAAGGTACAGGTCTCGATATGTATAAGAGGTTTCGACTTCCGACTGCTCCGAATTTGCCATGGAAAGTTTTATGGCTGGGAGAAATCGGAGATACATAACATTTGGTAGCTAGATGCCAAGATTGACGCACGGAAAACCCTCAAAAAGCTGCTTTAATCGAACAAACCATCAACAAATAATAAATAAAGAGGAGTCTAAAAACTTGATATTTGCACCAAGATCTTTCTTGGTATCAAGAAGAACATGAAAATCAATTTCTGGGAAAAAATACTTTCAAGTTTATGCAGAGCACAATTTCTTAAAATATCCTCAATGTTTCTAGTTGACCACATACACAGTAGTAACATTTCTTGGTGATGTACCTCTTTTTGAAAATAATTTCTAAGTGTGCCATAACCTGTGTGAACATGGCTCATAACTATAAACGGTTCTGTGGTTAATTAGAAAGAGTTACAGCTGTAATAATAGATAAGTAGTTGATTTGGTAGATTCATTGTTAGGTGGAAAAACCGCACCAAACACTGAAATAGCATATACCTGTGAAATCACTGTTATCAAGTGATACACAAGCGATATTAAGACATTCAATTCTCATCTAGATGTAATTCTAGGTTTTTCTAAACAGTTCAAAGACTGCCCAACGCTGGTTATACTATTTTGCTTATTTGTATATGTGAGTAGTAGTAATAGTGGTAGTATATTTTTGTCCGGTCAACCGGCATATTGCACAGGATTATCTATCTAATATGTTTTTATTCTTGCTTACTTAGCTGTACTAAATTATTTCTAAAATGGGTCACTAAATGGAGGTGTCAAACCTCTTTATAGAACTTGCCAAATCGCTAACCGGACGTGCATATAGACAGTGTCTTATACTTTGCGAAGACCGCTGTTTAACAAATTTCCGTGTAAAAGCTTTCGCTATAATTGTCTAGTACGCCTCACTATTGCCCGGATTGACTGAGAATTCTCGTCCTAATACTAGTTTGTCAGTATCAGATCTCTCAATAAAAAAAGATCCTTTTCAAGTAAAAAACGCCGAAGAGTGATAATCCACAATGGGTTTGTAAGGACTCCTAAAAAAGAGTCATAACGGCGGTGTGTTTGTGAGGGGCATTCAGCTCTCGATATCCAAATACCAACAATAAATTATGGCACTGGGCTAGTAATGGGTTACCCATGTACTTCCTGTCATCTTCAGTGTTCAACAAATCACCTCATTACTCAAGGATTACCCGGAGTAGAAAGTTACGTAATCTGATGAAAATTTTTCACCATCTTCAAGCACCCTCCGGAGGGTGGTGAAGTCCTGTTTCCAGGATTCGGATCTGTCGTTTCGGATCACCTTTGTCGCTAAATTTTGGACAAGCTCGTTGAGCCGTCTACCATTCAGGCTTTAGGTATGCCATGTTATAAAATTGTCGTCTTCATTTGACATTCTGTCGAATTGTCGTTTTGTT
>JAJMRT010000548.1:0-14706 GCA_030558065.1 Geotrichum phurueaensis
CCAGGCGGCAGATCTAGTGTCCTCAGAAAATCTGGATCACACAAGCGCTTCATGTTGTAACCTATTGGGGAATTCTCGTCAGTAATATTGGAGAGCTCTCTTACCGGATTTTGGTTGCTCAAACCATATTTGAGTCTTAATGACTTCATAACTGCCAAATACTCAAATCTCAAGTTCACTGGGGGAACTGCCGCTTCAAACAAAAAAGAAAAAAAACTGTGCGCTTTTTTTTGACTTACTACCTCCTGTAGCTGTTTTAAGTTTGACAAGTTCTAAAATATTAATACGCCGTTGTAGTATAGTGGTTAGTACACTTCGTTGTGGCCGAAGAAACCTCAGTTCGATTCTGGGCAACGGCAGGATTCAACCTTTTTTAAAGGTTTTAGGAACTCTCTTTTTTTTTTTTTAACTGGAAGGATAGAAAAAAAAAACATTACTTGAAATAAAGAATTTATCTAAATCATCATGAGAGAATTTTTTTTCGGCCATGGAAATTTTATTTGAGTATTAAAGGAAGTTATCTTAGCTGAATGACCTATTGCCTGAGATGTAGTCTAAGCATGACAAGTGTGGATTTCAGTTTCTTTCAAAACCACTTCACATTATTTCATTATTCCCCATCTGGTTCAATACTTGCAACTTATTCGTTGGTTTCGCAGAATCAATTTATTATGCTTATAGATAAATCATCTGTTTTAAAAACAGAAATTCTGCTAATGGTTTAACATTCTGTGCCAAGTTGTGCCGTCTTCTTACTTGGGATAACAGATAATTTCATCATATGCGTTTAAGGCTTATTACTAATCCGCTCGAGACCATGCAACCACTCTACTCCCTGAAAAAGCTTTTCGGCTTATGACAGAATTTTGGCTTTCCTTGTTTTCTGTGCTTGTTGGTACAATCGGGCTACAAATATACCCATTTATAGGTTGCTTGGGTGTATTATCTGTATACAGTTACCACAAAGCATTCCAAATACGCCAGGACTTCTACTTAACTTATCTCAAGTACAGTAGCTTTTTTTCTTTGGTTTTTTACTTTTTGGGCTCAGCATCTATTTTTCAAATGAAATACTCAAGTCTCTAATTATGGAAACAAAAATGTGAAAACAAACTGCTTCAGGCGGTTTAGAAATTGCGATCAGAAACCTACCATAGATTTTATTTAACTACTAAGAAATACCCACAACATGGTAAGCTGACAAAAACACTTAATGATCGTCAAGGCAGTTACCCTTCCTAGATATCCTCACTTTCCAATTCATACCATAAATTGCCTTTTCCAAATATTAATTGAAGCACAGGCTGTACATGATAACATGTTAGATTCAAATGTTCTCAAATTTCAAGAAATTGCTTTTCACGTTAAAAATGCCGAAATATTTATACTGGAATAAAAGTTAAAGAAGAATTAAATATATTTTACTTGTATAAAAAAATGTGAAAAACGATAATAATTCAGTAAATTCTTTTTTGGACCTTTGCCAAATAAATTCAAATAAACAATAAGCAATTTTTTTTATCTAGGGGATAAGAAATTCAAAATAAGGACTCTTGAAAAATTATTACTTCTATTGAAATGATTTTTTCCGTGAATGAGACTGCCGGTTAAATACCGTCAGAGAAGTCAATGATATCCCTGTTAGATGTTAAGAAGTTACAGTTAGAGTCTGTATGTTTTACAAACAGATATGGTAAAGTTATTACGTTTGTAGACTTCTAAAAGTGTTAACATCAACGGTCCGTCAGTATGGACTCTACCGTAGATCTTTCTTGAGAAGGGGTTGTTAACTTTTTAAATTCCCATCCGATAGTTAGTAAAATTCAAAACTTGTAATCAAGATTTCGTTTTTTAGGCGCTAATTTTAATTTAAGAGGCTTGACTTAATCTTGGGTATATAGTTTGAATAACTAACGGGCTTTTAAAAAATTTTAAAACATTGCCTTAATAATGACCTGTCTCTGGTTTTTTGTTTTTTTTGTTTTTTTTTGTTTTTCAAACTCAGAATGCTACATAGAAACATGATTTTAATTTACATATTTGATAGATTCAATTCTTGGCACGACTGGTCTAAAAAGAAAAAAAAATTAATAAAGTTACAGGATTCTCGATTTTATTAATCATTTTAGAGCCAAAAAATTTCTTGGTTTATGTATAATAATAGTAGAGTCTGTTTATTTAGACGTCTTATGTTTAATTATATCCTGAAAAGACACCAAGCTTGCCTGGGTCTGGAGCCATTTGTATGACGTCTGTACCCGTAGACGAGAAAATTCGGGAAGGCCAGAATTTCCCAATGAGTTTCAAAACCCTCTTGTAGAGGAGCCCGGTAAGCTGGTCTTAAGCAAGCCAGGAAACCCTGAAACCCATCTGGTGCGGATGTCGGTTTCCGCAAGTTCTAAGTCAGTAAAACCTGGCCCAGGCTGCCAATTGCTCACATGCTTCCCTGTTCTAGAGCAGGATCCCCTGCCAGCAGTTTAGTCAAACTATTCCACCAAACCAGCGATTTCCTCAGAAAAAATGATGACCTAGCGGGAATTTGACCTTAGAATTTGGTGGTTCCATTTGCTTATTGCTACGTTCCTTAACCATTTTGCTACATAGCCTCAAAACTTGGCATATGTATTTGATCACGTAGTAGATGTAGCAAAACCATGTAAAGCTAAATAATTTAATTATAGGGTCAAGATTTTAAATAAAGTAGCAACACTTCTAATAATATATTGAACAGCCTATAATTATTTCTTTTACAGGAGGCATCTGTAACATAAATTTGCATACATTAATTTTATCTATCGCGGGGGATATTAACACTGGTGGGCGTTTATCTGAAAGTAGCTACTAAGAAACAATCCAGTGAGTAGATATTGTAACTAGCTGGATCTGAAGAGTGCGAATAATCATGTACAGTATGTAACAACTAGCGACATGCCCCTACTTGCGTGTACACTCAGACCAAGTCGCTAATGTTTGTTAATAGTAGGTGGGTGAGGTACTTTTACTACTGTACCTGAGATTTGTGAAAAGCTTTAAATGTTCTGGGCGTGTTTCGTGATAGGCTAACATGTATCTAAGTGTATCTATACTTCTTTATAAATTCTCTATATGTCAATGTAGGTTTGCTTTTTTTTTTCTTTTTTTTTTCAATTTTAACTCATGTTTATAGATTCTGGCCTCTTTTTTATTTTACCTCTTTTTTATTTTACCTCTTATTTATACAAATATTTATTCATTTATGCTAGTTTCTCGCTAATGATGCCTGCGGGTTATGTGCTATAGCTAACCTTCTGCTCAAAGGAGAGAGAGAAAAAAAAAAGGACTGAATTTTTTCTAGCAGCAAATTATAAAGTGCTCAGAAAGAAGGGGAGTGTTTCATTCAGCACAAATAAAGGGAAATAGCGGATACAGAAATTCTCGAGGCTTTGGCTTTTAATATTTTAATTGATATGACGCTTTTGTGAATACCTTAAGAAAGTAAGCATCAATTTTACCAGTGGAAATACAGTAGTTATTAGAGAGAAAAAAAAGTTGGTCTCTACCCCTGAAACGGCAGCTGATGCTCAACAAGCGTTTTCGGATAGTTGGAACTACATCGTATTACATGAAAACATGTAGTGAAGTTTCATTTTACCTGTTTTCTAGATTGAAAAGTTTTTTCTGTTCTACTTTCTCTGCTGTTAAGTAAAAAGCTTTCATGTTTTTGTGGACCGCCATTCGTTTGACTGGGCAAGCTGTGCCATTTGGAGAAACCAAATGCATTTAAGCTGTTGGTATCGTTAGAGCATATGCATATTGTGGGTCACAACATTCCCGTAGTTGACGCGGTAACTAGATGTAACTAAGATAAACTACTGAAAAGTCGGTCACTTTGCTCAAAGTGCATGCCATGATTTTTAAATCATAGGATAAACACATTTAACAGGTTTTTTATTTTTGGTGTTGGTGAATGCAAAATGCAGGAACTTGTCACACATTTTGTATTGAAATCAACGGCAGCCTTCACAATTACAAAAGTATTTATGAACAAAATCACGAAATCATCATCATTATGTCAATTAGAACCTAGGTGTATAAAAGCTGAAGAATCCCCAGAAAGTCATATTTATATTTACTCTTCTCATCAACAACTCTTCTCTTCATCTTATCAGTCTGTTGAACAGATAAATCTCTTTTTTTCTCAAAGTATTAGCAATGTTATTTTCCAAATCTATTCTGCTTTCTATGGCAGCGGCTCTGGCAGTCGCTGCTCCTACCGAGACTGAGGTTGATCTTCACGCTCGTGCCTCTTGCACCTTTACTTCTGCTGAACAGGCCATTTCTGGCAAAAAGTCGTGCTCTACCATTGTTCTCAACAACATTGCTGTTCCTGCCGGTAAGACTCTTGATCTTTCCAATTTGAACAAGGGCACTACTGTCATCTTTGAAGGTACCACTACCTTTGGCTACAAGGAGTGGGCTGGTCCTCTTATTAAGGTCTCTGGTGACACCATTACTGTCAAGCAGGCCTCTGGTGGTAAGATTGACTGCGCTGGTTCCCGTTGGTGGGACACCAAGGGCTCTAACGGTGGTAAGACTAAGCCCAAGTTCTTTGCTGCCCATGGCCTTAAGAACTCCAACATTGAGGGTCTTAAGGTCTACAACACCCCTGTTCAGGCCTTTAGCATTTCTGGCTCTCAAAATTTGAACCTCAACAACATCCACCTTGATAACAAGGCCGGTGATACCAAGGGTGGCCACAACACTGACGCCTTTGACGTTGGTGGAAGTTCCGATATCACCATTAACGGTGCCGTTGTCTACAACCAGGACGACTGTCTTGCTGTCAACTCTGGTAACCGTATTAAGTTCCTTAACGGATACTGCTCTGGCGGTCACGGTCTTTCCATTGGCTCCGTCGGTGGCCGCAGCAACAACGTTGTTGACGACGTTTTGATTCAGAACTCCCAGGTTGTTAACTCCGATAACGGTGTTCGTATTAAGACTATCTCTGGTGCCACCGGTAAGGTCAACTACGTTCGTTTTGAAGACATTACTCTTTCCAACATTGCTAAGAAGGGTCTTATTGTTCAGCAAGATTACAAGAACGGTAAGCCCACTGGCAAGCCTACCACTGGCGTCCCTATCACCAACATCACTTTTAAGAATGTTCACGGTACCGTTGCTTCTAAGGGTACCAACTACTACCTCCTCTGTGGCAAGGGCTCTTGCACCAACTGGACCTGGTCTGATGTTAAGATTACTGGTGGTAAGACTAGCGATAGTTGCCAGAACTACCCTTCCAACGCTACTTGCAAATAATTTTAGGATTTTCAATAAGTAATAGTTGATATAAATTTTTTTTAATCTTTTTTTACTGTTAGCAGACAAAACTTGATCTCCATGTCCATCTTGATACTAAGAAGAATATTATTACAGTAGTAAAGTCTCTAGAATTTTTATTGCTCTTTTATTTTGCTTATGGCTTGCTTGATTAGAACAGCTTGGAAGCATTGCTGTGTGTCAATCTCTGGCATTGAGTTACAAAGCGTTATCTATGTCAGATTTTCCTCAGTATCTGAAACTTCCCATAAAGAATTTGGCGCCATAGCACGTTAAATCCCCCTCACACGGGCTGAGAGCGGTACCTTATCAATACCTTTGGGATAAATGTTAGAGCTACATGACTCCTGTTTATATATATATACTTTATCTAATCTCTAGATATTATAAGACTTATCAATTTTTTTATTTATCTATGATATAAATCTTTTGTTTTATTTTTATTTAACAATTTTTATTTATTTATTTACATGCACACTTAATGGCCTTGACTTTCAATAAACTCCTCAACGATCAAGGGCCATGCTTCCCAGCCATCCTCAAACGCCTCCAACAACTTTTCATCGCGTTGCTCGTGCTGATCCTTTTCTTTATGATTTCTCATTATCGTTTCCCACGTTTCCATTTCCGAGTCCGTAAGTAGCGCGGAACCAAACCGCGCATTGACAACATCCTGATCCATCTTCTCGCCAATCAAAACAAGTTCTTGACGGCGGTCACCCCATTCACCTTTAAAATCAGCAAGCACAGATTTGAGCAGTGCGGGGTCGTTGGAAGGCAGGTCCTCGTCTGGGGCGTCGCAGTACCAGGTAGGCCCGCCGCGCACCGTTAGAATCCCGCCAGCTTGTGACCATTCTCCCATAGAGCCCGCGCGGCTGGCAAGCCAAAAAGTTCCCTTGCTGCGCAGCAGCCCGCGGAATAAAGGATCTTCAGCCTTGGTCCGAAGCTTTTTCCTGTCACGCTCGCGCTCTTCCTCAGGTGACATTTTGGGCTCATCTTCTTCGTCGCTGCTATCGGATTCTTCGGCGTCTTCTGTGTTGTTTTCGTTATCTTCCTCTTCTTCGTCATCCTCCTCGTCATCTTCTTCGTCTTCATAAGCATCCTGGACAATAATAAATTTGTCTACCAGCAAGTCCCATAGGCGCTTGGGATGAAAGGGCCGACGTGCCCGAAAAAGACAGCTGCTGACACCATATTCCTCGGTTTCAGGCTTGGGGATGCGGCGGACGCGGCCGTCGGCATCAGTGCGCGTAGTCAGTTCCAGCAACGAGCGCAACCAGCCTGCGCCCAATGCAGCTTGCTCAAAGTCAAAGCTGCGTGAGTCAATAATAGCGCTAAGCGGGAACCCCAGTTCCGGATACAATTGCTTTTGCTGCTTTTTCAATGAAGGCTTTTTTCCGTTGCTTGCAGTAGTAGTCGATTTGATGCGGCGGGGCAGGATGCGTGCGGTGGGATTTAGTTTGGTGACAACGTCAACAATGCGTTTCTGTGCCGCATTATCCACGAGATCGCATTTATTGACAATGATCACGGAAGCAAATTCAATCTGGTCAACCATAAGATCAGTGATGCTGCGCTCATCTTCCTCTTCCACATCGTTGTAGCGGTCAGATAAAAGGTCCGCGGTGTCAAAGGTGGCAAAAAAATTGTATGCATCTATTACTGTGGCGCAGGTGTCGAGTCGTGCGATCGAACTCAAGCCGCCCCGGAGCAGGGCTTCCTTTGCAATTGCACTAATTCCCTCAAGCGCTTCAATTTCATCGGCCATAGCCTGACCAAACTCAACACTAAAAGTTTCGGCCACTTGCATGGGCTCGCTGATTCCAGACGACTCAACAATAGCGTAGTCAAAGGGAGGTGACGCACGCGCAAGCTCGGCCAACTGCTCAAGGAGGTCGACGCGAAGAGTGCAACAAACACAGCCGTTTTGTAAACGCACAATTTTAGGAGGCAGTTTCTGCTGCGCGACAACGCTGGTTTTGGCGCGCGAGGCGCGTGCAATTACATTGGCATCGATGTTGATAGCGCCCATATCGTTGACAATAAGGGCCACGCGGCGAAATTCTTTTTTATTGTTATTGGAGGGGGTGTAATCAGGGAGATTGTTTAAAACACTTTGAAGAATTGTGGTCTTGCCACTGCCCAGAAATCCCGAAAGGATTGTGACGGGTAGACGCGTGTCAGTCTTGGGCTTGCTGGTTTTTGAGGGCATGATGACTGTGTAAACTTGTCTTTTTGTCTTTTTTTTTTAATATAATAAAAGGAACATAAGGATAAGGCTTTTTATATATTTAAGTTTTAAGCTCATGAGGTGGGTTGTGCTCAAGAAGTTATCAACCGGTTATCAGTGCCTCGACCTCGAGAGCGTGTTAGCCGTTGTGGTTACACAAGTTCCTCCAAACTGGCACATACACACGCAAATTTAAGACTTTGGCAGCAAGCACGAAATAGAAAAACCTTTTCTCCCACCTATCCAATAACCTCAAAGGTAAACACCACCACGGCCGATCACACAATCACAAATAACCGTGCAGTTATTGGTCCATAAAAGATTTACTCAGGGTCTTTAGGGAAAACGGGCTCATGTCCAATATATATATATATATATATATATATATATATATATATATGTCAGGCACAATATTGGTTATTATTTGCTGCCTATAGATTCGAGTGTGGCTCTATAACCGCAAATGTCAAAATGGTCAAGAAAAATAGTCAAGAAAAAGACATAACCACCTCGATAAAAAAAATTTCAACAATTACATTAATGATAATACTTTCTTTTTGTTAATCAGTCGTTACAGCTTTTATTTTATTGTATAACCACTGAGCTCAAAGGTTGTTGAGGTTGCCTAAGCGTTTTGGTTTTTAAAAGTTGGCACATAACACAGGTTATTAATTTTCGCACTCACTGAATTATATACAAAATTTTTGCAATTGCCGTGGCACGAAAAAATATAATGCTATCATAAGCAGTTTATTTATTAACAAAATTAGCTAAATACACAAAATACAAAACAATAAATCAATAACAAAATAAAATAGAAATAAAGATAAAGCCCAACAATTATATACAAGAGAGCTTAAAATTACATACAGAAAAAATCAGAAACAAATAGTATCAACAAAAAAGATTTTTGTGACGCAGAAATATACAGAGAGTAACATAGAAGATAAAGACATCAAACTATGGAATGAGCAGTTTGATTGAAGGTCAGAATAGTTAGGGAGTAGAGAGGAATCAAGGAATAGTAATTGTAAAAATAAAAGAAAAAGTGCAAAAAAACAAGAAAACACAAAAGTGTTTTTGAAACCACTTGAAAACTAAGTCCTTAACACCTGCAGATCAATTAGACAACCAGCTTTTCAATAGATGCCAGATGCTTCCCATATGACACCTTCTTCAGTTGATGTAAAAGAGGACGTATGGCTTCGACCAGACGAGTGTGCTGGCGAGTTTCAGAAGTGGTAACTTCAAGCAGCTTTTGTATCACGTAGTTTCCAAACTGATCCTTCATCATGATTGTCAAAGGCACAACACCAGTCGCAGCTAGACCGGCATTATCAGCCCCAGCGGCCGCAGGGGCAGCAGCCGGAGTGGCAGGTTGCTGTGGACGCAGAATTTCTTCAATCAGCCGATCACGTTGATCGTCTGACCCATAAATAATACACTTTTCAACAACGTTCGATGCAAACTTGTGGCGTGAAAAGGCCAAAATAGAGCCGCAAACAATCATCATAACTTTTTCCTTATCAGCAGCATAACCGCGCTCAATTACATGTTGAACAACGTAGTTGCCGTACTGATCCTCAATGAGGTCATAAATGACCTTGTGGAGCTCAGAGAGCAACATTCGTTTAGACGAAGGTTCGCAGTGCTCGAGCATACGTTGAATCACGCGGCAGCCATAAGGGTGTGTCGCCAGAGGGAACACTTGGTCGTGAAAAGCATCAATGATGAATGCAATGTGCTTTGCGGGAATGCTTTCAATAGCTTTTTGAACAACATGGTTACCGTTTTGATCCTTGACGCACTGAAGAACGTGACCATCAAGCTCCTTGATGAGGACCGCCTGTTGATCAGTCAAAACATGTTCAATAGCCTTTTGAACAACGCGACAGCCGTACATCTGCAACGAGAGGCGCAAAACATTTCCTTCCATCTGCTTGGCAATAATAGACTTTTGCAACTGATTTCCCAGCTCAAAAAACTTTTGAATCACATAGTTGCCAAACACATCTGTCATCAGCTGAAGTGAGTCGGTCCGGAGCTCTTTAAAAACAGTGTCTTTTTCCTCACTAGATGCCGTCTCAAGCCGCTGCTGGATAAAGCGCGAGCCGTATTGATCACCACTAAACTCGACAATATGGCCATATATATCCTTGAGTTGATAATTTTTATTCTTGCTGCCGCGAAACTCTTCGAGCAAGGGCGAGCGAATGTGCGAGTAATCCGAGTGATGGCGGCGGCTTGTAGATGAATTAGCACGAACATGCTGCGGCTCTCTATAATTGTTGTTACCACCACTGCTGTGTTCTCGGTGATCTCTAAAATTGGGCTCGCGGTAGGTATTGTTAAATCCATTAGTTTGTAGTTCCGGGTGCGCATGGTACGGTGAGTTGAATCGAAAGTTAGGACTCACAGGCTGCGAGAGCGGCGATGGCTGAGCAATTTGTTGGGCTATCTGTTGACGCAAGTTGCGATCGGAGTTGACAGAAACGGCGGCAAGTCTTGGTGCAGGCGACGTACGCACGGCTGCCGGGGACAGGCGCGCGTCGAGGCTTTGCGCAAGCGTTGGTGGAGGACTACGGTAGTGGCTCTCATCGCGCCAGTTGTTGCTTTCAGAAATTCCGACAATAGAGTTGGCCGGCGAAGAAAACACAGAAGCGTAGTTAGACGAGTAGAACGGTGATCGAGTGATGGCGGGGGGAACAGCACTAGAACTTTCGGCATTAGAGACATCGAGATTGGCAAATCCATTGACAAGAGTCGAGCTTGAAGATACCGGTGTGTTGACCTGTTGATGCCACATGCTGGGCGTCGCCGTGGTGGAGTTGGACCGCGTGTAAGCATGTGACAAACTAGGAGAGATGAAGGGGCTGAATGATTCCATAGGAATGCTTGGGCTCTGGTAGGATGTGAAAGAGCCATGGCGGCTTTGGTGGTTACTGTGGGCTGGGGGAAGTGGCATGGCATCAGCATTAAGCTCGAGCTGTTTCATGCCATTTGAGGCAAGCTCGGCATTCATGGTGATCTGACCAAGGTTGGCAAAGCGATCAAGAATGCTGTTAGAAGAGGGTGGGTCATTAGCTTGCACAGGAGTGGCAATGCCACTGTGAATACCGCTAGTGACGCCGCTGTGGTTAGTGCTGTTGTTGCCAATTATTGGCGAAAAGTGTTGGGGGGTGGACGGGTTACTAAAAGGATGGTTAAAGTTACCATTATGGTGCAAAGGAGCGCCGTTCTCTACCTCTATGGCGGACGCACGGCGAAAGGGCGACGACGAGGTCGGCGGTGGCGGTGAGAGATACGAGGGCTTAAAGGGTGAAAATTCGTCTCTTTTTATGACATTGGTCGTTGGTAGTTTAGGGGTCGTGGTGGGGATGATGCCGTTGGCGTGCTGGTGAGAGTTTGGCCCTGCAGAGAAGGAAGCACTCCTAGGGTTATTGGCCGAGCCAAATGACGAGCTGGACGAATTGGTGGACGTGTTGGAGCTCATTGAAGATATAGATGTAGAAAATAAAGGGCGCTGGGGAGCGTCATTGAAGACAAAAGAAGAATGTCTGCTGGATCTCGCGGCAGGGAAAAATGACGACGAGGTTGAGGGTGGTACAGATGAGTGGTGCAAGACACCGTTGGCAGCTAGAGGGGCGACGGCAGAAGAGTTGGTGCTAGCTGTAGCAGGGGTAGCTGTGTTGGGGAGGGAGGCAGCAGAGGGCTGAGGAGACGTTAGCTGACGGGTAGAACTGGAGGAGCTTGCAGTAGAGGATGAAGAAAGGTGTCGAGGAGGAAGGGACGAAGCCATGATAGGAGGTTGAAGGGGCGGCGACCTGGGGGAAGAAGAGGGAGGGTGTGAGCTGGCTGAATGCAAACAGTGCGTGTGGGTGCTGCACAAAGTGAATAAACTGCCTAATAGCAAGAGTTATGCAAAAGCGCGGTGGGATAAGAAAAGAAAAGAGGAAAAGAAAGATGAAGGAGAAGATGAAGGAGATGGTGGTGGTTTTGTGAAGGGTCAAAGGTTTGTTTGGTTGGTCGGTGAGGGTTGGAGATTCAAAAAGCGAAGAGGAGAGGACAGGGAAAGATTACGTTTATTACCGTATCAGGCTAGTCAAATTGGAGGTATTGGGGGTTCCGCACCAAACTGTATTGGGCAGTTTTCATGTGCTTGCTTATGTGATGGCACTTGAAGCTATTACGTTATGAGAAATGTTCTAAGGCACTTTTAAAAGAATTGGTGACGGTGCATCCACAGCACGAATAAAGCAAGGCCTGGAGAGTCATTAACAAAGCATTAAATAAAAAAAAATTGACAATAAAGCAAAGTAGTTTGACATGAAAATTTTAAATTCATGTAATTATGTGAGTTAAAATATGCTCGAAAAGACTTGCGCAAGTTAAGTGCGCGACCCTGGCTGTTTGTGTACCAGGCAGAACTAGGGGAAAGAGTATACAATGAAAACAGTGCTTATATAAAAGAGAACCTATACTAAAATACTGTAGACAATGGTTTATTATGTAGCTCTAAGGGCGGTTCAAGCCCCTTTACAAATAATTTGTAAAAAAAAAAAAAATTGGTAGATCTAATACTCCATTGTTTGCAATTCTAGCCAACCAGGGACAGCATAATTGGACTACAAACAACAACATAAAGAACAATTAAAACAATGGGGATAGCTTTAATTAAATTTAGAAATTTGATTAGTAGCTAGGCCTGTGGACGGGGAAAAGGCAAAGTGTACAGTAGCAGATGGAGTTGGGTAAGGTTTTTGCGTCAGGATCGGGGTATATTAACGTGAGAATAA
Source organism: Geotrichum phurueaensis (assembly GCA_030558065.1). Classification (NCBI taxonomy): domain Eukaryota; kingdom Fungi; phylum Ascomycota; class Dipodascomycetes; order Dipodascales; family Dipodascaceae; genus Geotrichum; species Geotrichum phurueaensis. The sequence goes on from JAJMRT010000548.1 coordinate 12,346, forward strand.
GCATTTAAATAACTTTAACAAGGTCTGAAGAATGAGGAAATGTTATCTAAGAAAGACAATGAAACTTAAAATACACATGTTAAGTTTCATTGTTTATTGTTTATCTCTTTTAATGTTGTGGTGGTGGTGCAGAGAAATTTCACATTAGGCCTCGGAAGGTCCTTAGCCAATCATCAGCAGTCAATTTTACATGGTGGTGAACTCCCAATTTGTCACACGCGTTGCAAAAAAAAAAAAAAAAAGCGCGAAATATACGCAACTTTTCGTGTTCATTGCGTAAATTTTGCCTTTGTATCTGACAAACTTTGATGTCAATACTTACATTATCATCCGGGTAACCTTTTCTGTTTTTTTTTTTTTTCTAGAATTTTCATTGTGGCTCCTTCTTTTTCTTATTTGCCTTTTTCGAGTCTCCGAGCAAGTGCCCGCTCTGCCTGTACAAAAAACCTCGTCACAACCCATTCAAGCAATATATCTTTCATATTCCGGTTGTAAACCTGCACTCTTTCTTTTTCCTTCTCCCACCACCACCTTCGTAGACTCTATATATTACCCCATCCCTCCGGCAATACCATATTCCCTCCACTCGTTTACACGAGTAGTCCCCATAATTAGCACGTTCCATCATGATCCCCCATCGACCATCTGTTAACGCTCTGCTATCTTCTATCAAATGCGTTAATCATATCCAGTCCCGCTCTCTCGTGTCCGTCTCAAAAAAGATGGCCCCGGCCGCCCAGCGCTCGGCCGCGTGGCGTGCCGCTGCGAGATCTTTCCATGCCTCGGCGGCTCGGCTTATGAAGGACCCTTACAAGGTCATTGGCGTTGACAAGACAGCATCGGCCTCGGAAATTAAAAAGGCCTATTACCAGCTCGCTAAAAAGTATCACCCTGATATCAACAAAGAAAAGGACGCCGATAAGCGGTTCCAAGATATTCAATCGGCCTACGAGATTCTCTCTGACGAAAACAAAAAGAAGGAATACGATCAATTTGGCGCCGCGGCGTTTCAACAGGGTGGCGGCCCCGGCGGCTTTAGAGGCGGCTCCGACGCCGACTTTAACCCCTTCTCGAACTTTGGCGGCTTTGGCGGTTTTGGCGGCGGCAGCGGTGCCGCTGGCCAGCGCGGTTTCAATTTTGAAGACATTTTTAGCGCTTTTGGCGGCGGCGGTGACGGTGCCCGGGGCAGTGGCCGCTCCGGTGGCATCCCCATTTACCAGGGCCAAGACGTGGAAATCTCGACGACTATTACGCTTGAGGATGTTGCTCTTGGTGTAGCCAAGGAGGTTAAGTACAGCACTCTTGACGACTGTAACACGTGTAGTGGTACGGGTCTCAAGAAGGGCAAGTCCAAGACCGTGTGCCGTACGTGTAATGGTGCCGGTACCACTGTGCATGTCATCCAGGGCGGTTTTCAAATGGCGTCAACATGCCATACCTGTGGTGGTAGTGGTGTTGTCATCCCCAAGGCGTCTGAGTGTGGCACCTGTCATTCGCGCGGTGTTGTCAACAACACCAAGACCACAACTATTGACATTCCTCCTGGTGTTTCTGATGGCACTCGCCTGCGCATGTCGCACGAGGGTGATAGTCCCGATGTCGCTTCTGACGCTGGAGTGCAAAAGGTCAAGGGTGACTTGCTGATCCGCGTCAAGGTCAAGCCCCACACAACGTTTTTGCGCGACCGCAGTGATCTCTTGTACAATCTGGACATTCCCATGACCACGGCGGCGCTTGGTGGTAAGGTTGAGGTTCCCACGCTGCTGCGCGGCAAGATCCGCTTGAACGTGCCGCAAGCAACGCAAAATGGCATGGTCATCACCATTCCTGACGAGGGTCTGCCGCAGGCCGGCCGCCGCGGCAAGAAGGGTGACTACAAGGTGACGCTCCGCGTCAAGACTCTCAAGCCGACCACAGCAACGCAGACGGCGCTGCTGGAGGCCCTGGCCGACGCCTTCCACGACGAGTCGGCGCGCCGCATCAACCCCTCATGGAAGCCCGATGCGACCGATTTCGAGGGCAAGCCCGCTGCCGAGGGTTCCGATGCCGCCGCGGCCGAGGGCGCTGACGCGGAAAAGGGCAAATCAGTTGGTAAATTCCTCAAGAATTTAATCAACAGAATCTCGCATGCCCACGAAGAGGACCAAAAAAGCAACAAAAATTAATAGAATTGTAACCAAAAAAAAAAAAAAAAGAAAAACCCCCATCAACCTCTCTTTCCTCCTTCCATCCTTTTTTTTTTTTTGGACTTGAATTTTCAAAGGAAAAAATTCCCCTCCCCCCATTGTGTATATAAACCCAGAAAAAAAAATATATTTGTACATATTCAAGAAGAAAAAAAAAAAAAAAAAAAAAAAAAAA